>JAVTVY010045789.1:0-199838 GCA_036873755.1 Hanleya hanleyi | reverse complement strand
AAATAGACGCCCCGTGAAAATGCCAAACAACAAAAAATAAATACCTTTCACTATAATTTTTCACTAAGTCAATGAATTGTTGTTGTTGTAAAATGCTGCTAATATTACTTAGGCAATAAGGACATTCAATGTAAATCAGGAACCTTCACTGGCTGTGTGATCTATCACTGTCACGGTACCCATATTTCGACAGTGATGCAGTATGTCAGAGCTAGGAAATGGAGGGTGTTTCAACAACTCAGCCGATACAGCATGGTTTAAGTTGAAGCATGAAGCTGTTGGAACAAGTGCAAAATTTGTTAAATTGTTCTGGAAGACAACCACAGCCACAACAAAATGATGAAAATGTTAGATTTGGAGTGTATGTTGGCAGTTAACATGTGACTTAACATACAGTTTTTGACCTTGAGAAAACAGGTCAACATCAGTCATATTCAAAGAGTTCAGGTCCATCATCAGATGCATATATGTGGTATCAATTTAGAATGCCTAGCTATATTTCATGTTATCATAATATAAAGTATATAACCTAGAGAAAATAGGTTGTCAAATGGGATAGGCTTCTAGTCAGTCACCAATTGCACAAGTATGATGAATTTGGAGAGCTCATCTTCACTCCTTTAAAATCTATTGCTTGTGCTAAATTTGACCTCGATAAAACAGGTGAAGGTCAGTCAATTTCATTAATTAGGCTTCTGATCCATCCATGGTCCGAAATAGAAAACTTTTGATGATCTGCTGGGTTTTTTTCCAGAGAAAAATCGCAGGTCAAATTGAACATCACCTGCTATTTTTATAATTGGACAGCTATTGTTTTCAACCTGTGCAAATTCAGACGAAAATAGTTAATTTAACACCATACAGTAAGAATCATTCATTTGTTAAGTTTCTTATGCATTTTATCTATCCAATTTCACAGAAAAATAAACTATAATTTGAACCATCTCTTGTTAATATGCATGTACAGATTGACAGCCCTTATTAGTTACTAGAGACTGTCTGAGAGTGAACATTATTGAACTTTAATGGTGTGATTCAGGTGTTACAATACACACTCCACAAATGTTGTAACTCGCATGGGAATATACAATTATGAAACATGCGAGTTACAACATTTGTAGGTTTCCATCAATTCTGATGCGGATTGGCAAAAAAATTATACCTATATTATCTTAAAATGACAAGTCTTATCCAAACTTCATGTCATGTAGAAGTATTCAATGTAGGTACATACCCACTTTATCACCATACTTTATTCATTTGTGCACAGTTTACTTAGTTCTTGGCAGATAACCAGATTATGCATTGTTTTTATCAATTAGAGTGTGTATTGTATCACCTGAATCACACCATTTGTAGATCGCTGTCAGGTTATCGCTCAACAATTTCTGAAAATGACAGCATTTTAATATCCGTCCTACTGGCGTACCTATTCATAAATGTGTATTGGCTAAGATCACATTATGCCTTGTATATATACATGTACTGTGCGTATGGAACTGTTTGTTCACTGCTGAAGATGCTATAACTAATAGCGAACTATACAGAATGAAATTTGTCATCTCTACTCCGGAGTTGATTTTCTTCTCTATTATTGGAAAATCAGTGGTTCCAATGGATTACTTCAATTAGATATACTTATAAAAATTTCCCAGGTGGGATGTGCCATATAGCAGGTATGTAGAAGTTCCACTTCAAAATCTTTCTACTTTTTCAGTTCAAAAAATAATTATCAACATTTGTAACTATGCTGTCAAAATGCAATGGTATGTGCAATTTCACATCTTCAGTTTCAAATAAATTCTGGGGACTTCCACATAAAACAAAAAATTGTGCATTAACTGAGTGATAATTTGTGATTTTATTCATTGAAAATTGGCCAGAATGCATCCCCAGAAATCTGGAAGCCCAGGGCTATGTCAGTAATGGAGAGAGAAATAGCAATGATTTTGGAAATGAAGTGTTTACTTTGTTGACACAAAGTCTACTAGCCCACTTATGTAAAGTGCATTATGCAATAAGTCAACAATTACAGGTCTTATTACCTGAATGGTCAACATACAGTCCTATAATATAAGGCCTGAAAGGTAAAGCAGTCTATTTGACAAAAATGGTCAGACTTCAAGCTCACTTGAATCCTTTCTCCATACTGACCAGACACTCATGGCAGCATATTTTCTCTGGCTGCATTTGAGTTATGTGTGTAAGCAGGGGTTGATGTAGCCTTGATTTAGATATATTTAGCTGACTTTACCCTGTGCCACATGATTATGCCAGCACTAACAGCACCAATGTCCTTACAATCCATTTTTAAAACATAATGTTAATAAAATTAGTAATTGTAAAAAAGAATGTATAATGAGATATAAATCAAGCATTGTGTTGATGGGCTGCAAAATCCGTATGAGAGGTGGGCCTTCAATTTCAATCAATCAAAAAAAAAACTTTCAGTCCTTTGAAATCCTTTGTCAGTCTGACAATAATAAATTTCATGAACAGTTGAAACACCAATAAGTTTACTGTCTATAATTCCACCCATTGATGAACAATATCACGAACCTACATGATGAAGCAAACTCCTCAGATGTGGCCTGGGGAATGTATAGATATTGGACTCGTGAGAATTTCATATATTTAAAAAAATGGCCATTTGGCCCTACATGGGATGTGAATTATAACACTGGGAATGTTATATTGATGTTCAGCAAAATAGAATTACTTTTCCCTGATTAAGAAGCAAATCCATGATTCGCCAACTCCACCAAAATCTTGTCAGTTCTTTGCCTATCTTGCAAGATCATTATACCCAAATTTCATGGAAATCAAACACGTTGTTCAGAAGATATGTTACACATGTTTACCTGCATTCATGTCTATAGCGCCATCTAGTGATGACCAAATGCCACGAAAAACAAGTGGGTGAAATCTACAGCCCTAGGGAGATGGCACATAAAAGTTTAATGGAAAAAACTTTAATCGTGATAATGGTTGAGGTTTTGACGTTAAGTCAGATAAATGAGACTTTTCATTTAAATGGCAATTTAATTCGCACGGAAAGGGAATTATCATGTCGGCAATCCTATATTTATGCTTGGCAACCTAGAATAGAACAGTTTTTAAATATTTCTCTAAGCGAATTTGTGAATTTTCATTTGACGAAAAACTTTTTTTTTTCAGACACAAAAAACTTGCCTTTATAATTATGCCAGCTACACCAAAACCTTTTCAGCACATTGACTATCCTTCAAGACCATTGTAATAAAATTTCAAAGAAATCAGACAAGCCGTTCAGACGAAATCGTCAGAGAAAGGTTTACCTATGCTCTGACTACAACGCCACCTAGTGGTGAGCAGCGGGTATCGAAACACAACCAGACAAATTTCCCAGGCCTAAAGAGATAGTACACCAAGTCTGACCCGAAAATATTTAACGGTTTCAGAGATATTCACGTTCAAAGTCGCGGCGGCGGCGGATCCGTCGGAGCCATTTCTCATGAAAACATAAGAGCATCCACTTTGTGGAAATGCTCGAATGAGTGGACGACGAGACTCCTGCAGGTTCACCTATCTTAAGGAATCTTGTTGTACCCGGACAAAACATGTTTATGTAGAATAAAAGATGGATCAACAATTTGTTTGATCTTGAGGTCGGCTAGCTTCATCTGACATAAGTGACAGAACTGAAATCTGACATCTGCATAAAAAAAAATTTAAAAAAACAAAACACTGCATTGTTCAGGTATAAAGCAACCAGAGATGAAATAAAACACAAATTGATTCCATTGAATCATGATTGGGATGATACAGAAGGATGTTCGATGGATGACATGGCACAGAATGATATTGACCAGGTTATATGCTTGTTTTAATCCACAGGTCAGTGACAAGGTTATACTGTCCCTGAAGTCCATGGATACCACCGATATGGCTTTAAAAGTGAACTGTAAAGCTTTCAATATTTTTTCTAAAATATTGCTTACATAAATCTTGTGTTATGCGATACAACTGTTATATGATTCTGAGGGGAATATATTTTGATAAATTGTAGTAATAACAATATTAGAGTTATCCTGTTATAGATCTGTATTGAAAACTCACATCACTTTTACATCTCTGCTTGTAGAATGTTCTGACCTTATAGAGGTCTCCTTCATTCAGGTATCAGTTAATGTATCATTTTACATGATGTCCTGCTACGTCGGATGAATGACTGAGGACTACTATAACGTCACTATTACGTCATCTCATTCCCAATCGATGACATTTCCTAAAGTTGTGGCTCCTGTTTTCTGGGGGTGTAAGTTTTGACTTATCGTATACTCGGAAGAAAATATCCCACAAAACTATTACCACACATAAACAACTATAACTGTATACCTTGATTTCAGACATTTTAGCTGAACATTGGAAAGCTTTGCAGTTCACCTTTAACAATTCAACATTATAACAGTATTTGTTGTGGAGAGGACTTCAGTGGCAAATCGGTCATGTAAGAAGTGACATGAATTTACTGGATATCCAATATTTGGAAATGGACAAGTGGTCGGCCATTATTCCATTTGCTAACATGTCATGCATGAACTTTATCCCACTTCTATGAACTCATTTTGTAGTCAAAGGGAGATAATCCAGTAAGCACGTTTCCTCATGCCACCATTGTTTCTTTGGGCTAGCACAAATGCGGAGTTATTCATGTTAAACTCTGTAGGCCAATTTAGGAAATCAAATCTGTTAATTGGGCAATACTCTCCCGCCTGAAGGATTATTTTTGTATGTATACGATCAACTCTAAAGACCCACACAACCTAATTTGTGTTGGTGTGGAGATGGACACAATAGTACAGTATACAGCATAGAGGTTGTCACCAATATTGCATGTTTTAGCAATGAAGCCTTTCTGCAAAAACATCACAATTTGCAAGTTGAGTCAGATGCATGTAGGTCTCCTAAATGATGAACTGGATGTATACTAGCAGTTTGACAAGTTTGAGATGGTCGGTCCATACTGTACTGGTTACGTCCTTTCAATGTTTTACATCTCTAGAACACCAGGTTCAGTACATTAGTTTAATCCTTCCACTGAGGAGCTTCAGATAGCCATCACACTTCTAGATTAAACATGAACTGCACACAACAATGAGAACCCCTTCGCCTCGGTGGGGGGGGGGTATATATTTAAATAGGGTCCTGGTTGACAAACAAAGCAACAGTTGATAGTAACAAACATGGTGACAAATCGAAAGTTTAACCTAATGACCCAGAAAATGTAGAGGTCAATCACATTATTTTTCGGCTAGGTTTTGTGAACGAATATGCGAAGTTTGGGGCTCCTGTACTCATTTTTGGTGAATGGTGATAATGACACCAGATGGATGTATCGTCAGCTCATTACACACATGCCAATACTCCAACGTCGATTTTGGCTGTAGCGCATTATACCACGTGTCCAGTGTAAGGTGAGTAAGCCTTTGCCTTATCCGCCTCGGGTAATGGTATTCAAAATTTGTGCCATAAAGAAACAACTTTGATCCAGTGACCCAAAACAATAGGTCACTTATTGACCACATGCATACAGTATACAAGTTGGGTGATCTCGGGCAGTCATTCTTCACATAATTAAATGGTGACCCAGATAATTATGAGTTCGGTCTCACTGATTATAGGCAAGCTTCTGTTTCGTGACCACAGGCATGTGATGTAAATTTGGTGCTTCTTGGAATATTCATTGTCGAGATATGGAAGGAACATCAAAATAGTGATGGACGGACGTACATGATAATACCCCTAGGTCAAAATTGCCGGAGGTGTAATAAAAGGAGTTAACACAAATTCTTTAGAATGGAATTTACTTTTCACAATATATTACAACCAGCACATTTGCGATGCACTTATTGATAACCCAAACGTGAAATGATAAAAATCCGTATTGTTGCTTTTCCCCATAAACACATTTCCATTCGATAACCAAAGGCACTTTCCAAATTCAGCAACAGTTCCTTTCTTCCCCAAGGTCTCAAATTAACAGAGAGATCAGGAAGTATGTTGTCCGATTCCTCCTGTTCCAAAACATATACAAAGTGTAGACAATAGTTCAATGCAACTGTCAACATATCGAGGCAGATCAGACAGGCACATACCAATCAGCAAATCCCAGAGCATCCTCTTGTTTTCTATTAGTTAATCACCAAGTACGACATAGTAAAGTTGGATTAGATATCAACATATATCAAATTCATTGGAAAGAAAAATTGAAAAATATACCATTGAAAGCCTTAGACACCGGGTTTTGACTGGGTTAGAATGATACAGCTGACAAGTACCCCAACCCTAATCTGCCGGCTCCCACCCAGATAATAAAGCGCTTATTACCCACATGGACAGTTTTGCCACCAAAATAAATATAGACCTGAACTAAGATTTATCATTATAAATCTTTGAACTTGATGAAATATACCTAATAAGTTCCCATGTTGAAGGACAGAATAGTGGTAGAACTACAGATTGAAAGGGGGATGGGAAATAATTGCTACAAGTTAAACAGCGAGTAGTTCTAGACAAATGAGGATATAGGGGGTAATTCAACAGTGGTTAGTTTGTTTGGAGGAATGTTCCTGTAGAGAGTTCCAGCCCAAAACTATACCATATTCTATGTTCAGCACTTAATTTTTTCTGAAGTCTAGGTTTGCGATAACAAAAAAAAATATTGAGTTTTGGTGGTGTCAGACAAGGTCTTACAAATAAATAGATCATGGCTAAAAAAGAACATTGACTATTGTAGACAAAATTATGGACAATTTATGTCCCACGGTCAATCCTCTTATAACTTAATCTTGGACAATTTATGTCCCACGGTCAATCCTCTTATAACTTAATCTTCCCCTAATTTTATGGACAACATTCAATCCATCATTTTAATAAATTTAATTGCCCTCTCAAAATCATTAAAATAAAGAAATAAGAGATTACCAGCAGGATGATGTATAATTTCCCGTTCTAACACATTACCTTAACGCCCACCCCAATCTACGACCTCAAGTTTCATCTCATGAATTTATTCCAATATAATGTACCAGTAATTTCGATTGGTCGAGCAATGACCCAACTTTTCTCATGCATGGTCATGAATCTGGGAATTTGTCTGCAAGGAATCCTGGGTATATAGGTCAGGTGGGAATTAGACTTAAAAAGAGGAGCCATTGTGAATTATCAAGACAGGAATTTATAAGCTGTAGTTTTTTATCACAATATCCAGTCTATCACACCGAGTGATGACAGGAACATTAATAGGCCCTACCAATATCATTATATACATATATTGACATATGTGCAACTACTATTTTGGACAAATATACAATACCGGTACATAGTTTTACTAGTAAGATCTCGTCTCCGCATATACATGAAGCTAAGATCAGGCTGCACAAATAGCCACCATGATCAGATGCCATAATGATCTTCACCAAAGCCATAATAGCCTACAGTACACAAGCTAAAATGGTCTTCCCCAAAGTCAGAATTCAATTGCCTGTACACAAGCCAAAATGATATTTATCCAAGCCAAAATGGCCTGCCCAAATTCACACTGACCAGTACAAATGCTATGACAGTGAATGGTATGTAGGCTTGGTTATACAAAAACTATAGTCTGGCTGATACAGCTTGTTTATCAGCTTCTAATCAATGCTATAATTTTGGTCACTGGGAGAACATAGCTCTGGCATGAAACAAAACGGATGTAATTCAACATGCAACAATTGGGGTACATTGTCAATTCGTAGATGTTGCTCCCACTGTTTAGGGTGGTGCTTTCAGCTTCAGATTACTGCTAAAAATGGCTGAGTTTCTGGGGAACAAGAAATGTTGATCATGCCACCATAGTTCTTCCAATCACATTTTGAATTAAATGCACATTCGGTAAGGTCACCGCTCAGCAGAAACAAACTGCATGCCAGCAGTTTTGAAATAGCCAGATAGGACACACAAACATGTGCAAATTCTTTACTCCAAATATCGAGGCATGACCAACTTTCCCTGTTAAGTAGACGAGATCACTGTCTGTGATAAACTGATGGTCAACATTCCCTCCATGAATAACTGAATAACAGCAATGATTTGGTGTAAGAGTCCCGAAATATAATTAAGGATGCCCGCTGGTGGTAAATCATAGTAATTTACTTTTTGAATATCGAGTGTTGTTGCATTCATAATTGTGTAATATGAGAAAAAAACAAAGAAAAAAATATAGGTTGGTCAAAATTTTTCAAATTGGATGGATGTTGCTGTGCAAAATTCTTGGCTAGAAGGCTTTTAAAGGAAATCCCTATCTCTTAACCTAGGGAAGGGAGATAACTCAATAGGAAAAACAGGCAAAATGGCTGCCAAGGCCAAAAACCACCAGCAGACATCCTTAAGAGTGGATCCGCTGTATTGTCATCCTTTTATCAATGATATCACCTTTCCTTTTGGTAATATACTAAAGCCTTGCCCTACAAACAGTGAGAGCAAGCCAGTTCGACACCGGGGAGAACAGTTGTTGGGGTACTGTAGGACAGACTCCAGCGCAAAATCATTAGTAGAACTCTACAAAACAGCTTATCAGTCAGTGGCCTTTCAGTGACCAAGTTTCATCGTTTTAGCTTTAACTTCAAAGCTGCTCAAGGCAATAAGAAGATCGAAGCACGAACATGCTGAAATAATTAATTTGATAGAGAATATATTATTTATTTTTTCAAATGACATTGGGTAGCAAGAAAAACAATAAAATAGGGAAGTTAGAATTGAAATAAATCATAAGTATTACAATAGCTAATTCAGAGTGATCATGCCAGTGACAGCATCACAGACTTCACAGGGACATAATCTAGGACAACTTGATATTGGAACTAGGCTGGAGAACTTGAGGCTAGGCTATACAATATATATATTCTAAAAACAACTATTGGGGTGCTTGCAATGGAAATATTTCCCTGCCAATATAGCACAACTGATATCACTCAAATATGTATTCTCATAGCCTGGTATGTCATGTGTTTTTGGGACGAGAGGCAATACACTGAAATCGATTTTCTAAAATTAATAAATCAGTTTGTAACAACTCCGAACTTTTCAATTCAACTTTGTTTAGTATCTAATATCAATACGGAGATAATGGACTAGCTTTCTTAACCCAGAACCTTATGGATTTAGTGTATCCAAGTGGGATTATCATTCAACATAACTAACATTTGGACTGGACAACCATGAGCATTCAATCAGTGAAACCAGAATTCCCTTTTCCAAATTCTGTTCCAGTCCATATTTGTTTCAATTTATTACTGGATATTAAAAGCCAAATTTATTTTCTCCTTTTCATCAAGAGTTGGTAATTACTCTATAAAAAGTTTAAGAATCAAATACTTCTTACCTATATGTACATGCCCATGTATGTAGTCCACAATAACTAAGAAACTGAACAGAACTCAGTCCTGTTATGGTAAGTTAGCCCCTCTAATGATTCCATTCCCCTATCAAAATTCAATCACCCCCAATTTTGGGGACAAAATTCAATTGTCTGTTCTAATAAACTTGATCACTCTCTAAAATCATTGAAATAACAAAGAATTAATGTATTACCTGCACAAGTTTGGACCATTTTCTCAACTTCTTGTTCTAAATAAATTTGATCATCCCAGATTGTATGGTGGGAAATTATTGAATCACCCAATTATTAGATGGATCACATCTATCCGAGTGAAAAAAGATACGGACCGACGATTACAACCAAAACGTAACCGTGAAGAAAGATATGGACCGACGATTACAACCAAAACGTAACCGTGAAGAAAGATATGGACCGACGATTACAACCAAAACGTAACCGTGAAGAAAGATATGGACCGACGATTACAACCAAAACGTAGCCGATAAAAGGTAACAGGTTTTCATCTTATATCTGATGCACTGAATGCAAATGGGAAAAGTAAACCAAACAAAAACAGGAATAGCCAATCAAAGCCTTCCTTACCAGCTTGAAATATCAATTACATGATAATATACAATCTCAATTTATCAGGGAATTTGAATGAAGTTCATTACCTCAACTAAAATATTGATTATTTTGACTATTTTATCTGCAGGATGAATGTGTTCAAGTTTTGTATGGGACTGGTTGTACGCATTTCCAATCTTCTTCAGATTATGCAGCCCAAAGTCTGGTGGAAGGTTGTAACTTCTCATTCATGGATATATATTGGTGGATTTGGTCCATGGGTGCTCATAGCTGGCCACATAGCGATCCCACCACTGGACACTGCTGGCTGGGAGGATGTTGAGACAATTGTTGGTAGGTGGTGTGGCACAATCAGGGGCAAGTTAGAAGCATGTGATCCACCTCACATATATAACCAGGGTATTTGGGCAGTTTTAACAATGATCACAGTAAGCTGCAGTTTAATGTGAAGTATATCTGTACATGGAAACAAACCGAGCACAGTTGCTATAGAGTACAGAGCCGCCCAGTACATTCAGGTCTGGTAATCAGGGATAGTTTGTCTGTGTTGTACAATAACTGGGACAGGAACTATGTCAATCTGCCCCTTTTTCTGGCTGGTGACTCCATCATTACATCTGCTGAGGAGGCAGTTCTTTTTCTGCCTTCACAACATCTTGACAGTTCTTCAAGGATAAAGCAGTTGAGTTCATCAGTGCTGTTTCTAACAGCTGACCCCCCATTACCATGGGGCAGGTATCCTACACTCACGTTGGACATAGCTCCATTCAGACCTGAAGTGAGAAAAGTTCTTTTATCAGAATAAGCTGAAAATGAGAGCTGATTTATGAACAAATGTTAGCAAGTATGGAGTGTTCAGATTAAAGTGAAGTTCAAGGGTCTTTGCCACAGTCCATATAATAGAGATTGAAGTAATCTTTCAGTGATGTACATATGTAAGAAGGGGGGTTCACAGGTAGGTACTAAGCATGAAGCATCTTCCATGAAATTTTCAATGCTGGTCATCAAATAGTAACTAAGATATGGGCTGGACAAGCATATATAGATGTTAACGATGAAGGATCACAACTCGGGGAAAATTATCGAAATGCACAACAAAACTGACAGTGCACTGGAACAAGGTACTGGACAATCTAGAATAAACCAAGATGGTAAATCAGGGGAATACCAGCTAGACATAACGCTATGAAAACTTCATGCGAAATGTTCGCCGATATTATATGAGATCCCATAATAAGCCAATCACGACAATTTCTGACTTTTCTCTCTGGAATAAAACCAGATATGCAGCTAACCAAGCAATATTATACAGGCCAAGTTAAACATGATGATTGCTCTGGCAAGGGAGATAAAAAGACTGATTTCAAAGATTATACATGATATCTACAGAGTTGTTCCCCTTGTCAAGACAGCCAGATAGATGGACAAGAACACCTCCAACTCGATAGGTTTGCCATGAGGTTGAGGTATGCATGAAATTCAGTCACAATCTACTGCCTGGATCATGAATTGGAGTTACAGAACAGACACCAATATTTTCAAATATTTGCTGGTGTTCCGGTCGCTATGAATTTGACTTGAATTAGGAGCTAAAAATGAACTGTTTTTATTTGTCCCATGTGCAAGATATGTCTAAGGTTTGGTACCACTCCATTTCCTGGAATTGAGATATTGCACCGACAACGAGTGAAATATTAGTTTTTTTGCCAAGGGATTGGGGTATACTGAAAACTAATCACAATCCACACCCAAAATTTAAGTTATACCACAGAGACACTTAATGATTTTCATGGATTTCTTGATTTTTGGGTCAGATTTATAGTGGCCTTTTGACCTCAAACTAAATAGGGCTATTCCTTGCCCAATGGGTAAGGTTTTTCCATAGTTTGGTATCAATCCATAACCTGGAGCTGAAGATATATAACTAAAGTTACCACACAGAATCTGAGACTCAAAACACAATCAATAGGCTTCTTGTTTGCAATGAGTTTATCTTGTATTGTAATCCCTCTGATTATTCAGTCCCCCTATCAAAATTCAATCACCCCCAATTTTGAACAAATTCTATCAGGTGTTCTAATACATTTGATCACCCTCTAAATCATTGAAATTTAGTGGATTATCTGCAAGATTTCGAACCATTTTGTCAACTTCTTGTTCTAATAAATTTGATCACATCCTGAGAGTGCAAAATTTCACTTCCTGTGATTGAATGATTAGAGAGGCCACAGTGACTGACCATTAACCTTTTGACCTCAAAGTGCCAGTGCAAGCTCTACCCTATTCACAGAAGAGCCTACATTACAAACACCTACCCTGTAAAACCAGAGCATCTCGGAATGGCTGGAGATCGGGTTCTGGGGAGGTGGGTAGCACATCCACACCAGCAGAACCATGTAACCTCGGCGACGCTCTGTCAACAGAGATCCGTGAACCCGGCCTGGATACGGCAGAAGACAGCCGGTTTCTGTGAGGTGGCGTTTTCCCCGCTATATATCCTAGTAATTCCTCTCTGCGGATTAGTCTACGTTTCTTTCTGGCCCAGGTTACAATATCTCTACTTCTATGTTGTCGACCATATTGGAAACCTAGGTCTATACACCGCTTCATGGTTTCAAGACTGTCTGGAACGGAGGGAAAAGAAGGATGTGATTTCAAACTGTACCTGGTTGACAGATATCGCAAGTCATCAATGTCAGTTTGGTCAGTAAAACAGAGTTTAATTGATAGAATAATCAGTGAAAGTTTACATCAATAAGTATGGCAGTAATGTAATTCAGTGTAGCTGTCCAGGCGATACTATACAATTTCCATACAATCACTGGTTAGACCAAGGATATAACAAGAAAGACCGATTAAAATTTGAGAGAAATGAAATCAGAACCCGACGTGTAAATAGAATGTAAAACGAGTAGATAAATTCAACTAGATATTTAATGTTTGTAGTCGCAGGTGTCATAAGAAGATAAGTTATAGACTGACTAACCTCTATACATTGTTGTAACAGAGCCAGCAGAATTTTGAAAGGGCACCCACAGGGACAGTCCTTGGTACCGATCTGAAAAGGAATAATCAATGGATATAAGAATTCTATTTAAACAGTGATACTGTGGCCAACTTATTCATACCGACAATTATCGTCATCTTTGAGAGAATTCAAGCAATACTGTTGCAAGAAGGAGGATGATGGTGGGGGGAAAACTATGCCAACTGGATTCTATCCTGCAAAACAGTGCAAGATATAAGATATCTTAAATCATGTGTAGGGGTGTGGATGGAGTCATAAAGCACTTTCCATACACATACGGCAGCATACTGGAGAAACGGACTGTATATTCGTAGCTCATGAAAATCAAGACATTCAGCAATGCTAACCATTTTGCTTCAAGAGATGGCTTGATCCAGGATGTGCGTTTTGGGCACTCTTGCCATATTGCGAGTTTGGGGATATTTGATTATTTGAATTATTTCTCTTGAATTTGATTCCTCCAGAAATCCAGGCCTTCAGTGACGTTTGGTTTTACAGCCGTTAATCGCAGTCAAAATGTTAGAAAATAATTACTTGTCTCAGGTGACAGGTGAGCATAATGTTTACTAGTCTCCTCAGAATTCGACTTGAACACTAAAATATCGACCAATAAAATGTGGCAATAAAGTGGAGAATATGTTGTTCATAAAAGAAATATTCAGTTATGTTATAGTGTCTGTTAGGAACCCAGTTTGTCAGTTTTTGAAAAAATCATGCAAAAAAGATATCTTGAAATACTTTTTCTTACTTTCCTACTTGTCTCTCACAATTTCCCTTGTCAGAGACAGGTGTTACTTCGACCCCTGTAATAGACTGTAAAGATTAGTAAAAAACTGAACACGGACTGAAAAAACCCTCAAATATATATCATTTAGGTAAGAAATATTCCCAATTTTCTCACAGAAACACAATTCCCATAATGACGAGATACATATATTCAATTGTCCCAAAACGCTTCGCTAGATGGTCACTGCATGAAAAACGGGGAATTCCAGCACCGAAAATAAGTGAGAAAAGCTCTGGAAGAAATTAGATACATGTATTTCAGGCTAACCTCAGCGTGCAGGGCACACAAAATCGTACTATTGACACGAAAACTTTCCGAGGTGTACTAGTCCATCATTCATTATTCAGCCGTCACCCATTAAAGAATTTCCACGTCCATAATCCGAGGACCCAATTCACATAACATCATCAACTTAAAAAAATAAATCATAGTATGCATTACAATAGGCTAGTTTCCTGCAAAACAGAAGTGGTCAACAGTTTTCAATGATGCCAGCAAGACATCATGATGTTCCAAATATACGAAAAGGGGTGCAGCACCATAAGATTTTGTCATCTAATGAAAATACGACAAATCTGGGTGGGTGATTGAGTGAATATGATTTAACGTCACTTTAAACACTATTTCAGTCATATCACGATGTTGGTTCCTATTCCTTTTCACAACAACTCTGGCCTCCAAACAAGAAATAAGCCAGTCAAGCAGACAAGTAATCAATTTTAAGAAATAATATGGGAGAAAAAGCAGTATTTAGTTTGAAAAAGCTTTTTTGAGTTTGAACATGTGGTTGTCTGGTTTGTTTGAACAGCTGTAGGTGCAATTTTCGTCATTTCTGTCTCAAATGCATGCATGTGCCAAATGCTTTTAAAATGACCAAATCTGTGCCCCAAATAAATCCGAGAGGGGATATTGTATCCGATAGTGGTAATTTAATCTCCTTTTGCCCCATTCTGCAACTGGCAAGCATTTAAACTCTTGTTTAACTGATTTTGAATGTGTAAGTTAGGAGTGGAAGTTCAGTATGTTAGTTTAGTTGCAGCTCATACTTTCCATCCTCCATAATGCAGATCTGTATACTCCGTACTTCTGTACCAGACCCTGCAGGGCAGATTAGGTCTGTACATTTATTACTGAAACTGTCCGTTTAAAATATCAGCCAATGATCAGACAGCGTTTTGGGGCAATATGCAACCTTCGTGGGATCTCGGTATATTTAGATGAATGCTCAGTTTATGTAGAGAAAAAGCTGGAGGACAAACTCTTTGAAGTCCAAGAGGAAACAACATGGGGGCGTCTCTTAAGTCAAAACATTCACAGATAGGAACATGCGACTTCAAAGCAACCAGAAGGAGACGAAATATAAGAGTTAATAAGGGACTTCAGAATCACTTACATCTATACTGCTGGGTTCGATTTGTTAGGAGTTGAGGATGACTCTTGGGTCTTATTATCAACGAAAATCTGTGGTTGATAATTGTATGTAAAAAATTCTCCAATCGAGCATGTGGATCAATGAGAAAATCATGTCCATTTCAGTGCACCAGTGTGGACAGTTGCGAAACCACTTTGGTGAGAAGCGGATCACGCCATCTAGTGGTCATTACAGCCACTGAGAATGGATTTTTTTTTATCAGCCCAAGCAGTCATCTATCACCAATATCCCAATAGGCAAATAATGGTGTAAAACATGCCTGAACCTCATTGGATTGCCATTCTGCCGTCATATGACAAAAGGAAGCAAGTGACATTTGGTAACAAGGGTTATGTGTAACCCGGCAGCTTGCCGTTTTGGGTTTTGTCAATAACATGCAGCTTCGCATAAAGATCGAGTCCTTCAGGTTGCACATCACTGGCAATGACAATACACATTGTTATAAAAATCTGACTTCTTTGTCAGTGATGTTGAAGTTGGATTGAAAGATGAACTATATTATGAAACTTGAAATAAAGATTACCTTTTTTTCCAAAAGTAAGCTTATACATGTCATTATGAATACATGTACAATTGAAATTTGGTCTGAGATGTGGGTGTGAAATGCCTGGACAAATATGGTTTGTGTAAAAGCTTTAGGTTAAATCATGATGTGGAATGGGATTCGATACCAAAATTGAAGGAAATGCTGTCCTTCATTAAAGGCGACACAAAATTTCCCCCCGCCGGTTATTTAATATTGTACTTCTGAAATAAAATAATTCGGCCCCGTTCCCCAATTCTCTTTTCCCAATTTGCAGGATTAAATTTCCCAATTGTAGTCAAAATTCTTAAATATTCTTAAGTCTCAAATGAAGTTCTAGGTGTGTGTTTTCAGAAAACAAAAAAAGCAAATTTGTTTTCGAAAATTGTCTGACCAAATCGAACACTTACTGTGTTTCACAGCACAATTTCTTGAGGAATTCCACTAATTTAGCCGTTGTTATGCATGTAGAATGTGATATGCCCTCCTGAGGCAGATTGTTGTATACTTTATTGTCCAAATAATTCGCCAGCAGACACTTGAAAAGAAATAATACATTCACTTTCAAGACATCGCGAGTCCGTCATGTTTGTTCAGGGTTACAGAAATTGGACTGGAGCCTTCTGACTGGTTGAAATTCTACCATGTCTACTCATTTGCGTACACTTCGCCATCCATAAAATGGCTTGCGAATCGTGTGTCTCCTTTATCGCGGAGCGATATCCGGTGTTTTACCGGATTCTGTTCGGCCTTCATCCGGCAGAGAACAGACTCGAAAACTCTGATAAATTACAGGTTTTCATACATACCCCGGAAACAGATATTGCCTGGGCTTACAAAATATATAGGTACGAATAACTTTCGTATCATCCAAAAGGTGTGGTAGATCTGTAATTTTGAACAAGTAGATCATCACATGACTTGAAAATGGCAGGTTACGTTGGGGTTACGTCGGTAGACTTTAGCTGATTGGCTGACGAAGTCATGTGGTATTGATTTCTGGAAATTCCCTCTAGCAGTTGCTGAAAGTAGTCTGAAATGGATACACACGATCCCAGGGTCAGTCTTACCGCGTATAGATGGCCCAGATGGTTACAGGCACAACTCTTGTAAGCTTACAGTACTGCTACACTCAGAGGGATATAAGATACACCATGACCTTGTAGCTTTAATTTGTGAATGTATAGTGTAAAACTTGACTTGTTGCTTTCTGTCTAGCATATATGGAAGGGTGCCTAAAGTGTAGTCACACACTGTGACACATTGAAGCATTAAATAAATATTTTAACATGAATACAATTCTCACATTAAACTATAATTTGTAAATACTATTTTAAAAATTTGCCAAATACCATTTTGAAAAAAAATCATTGTGATCACTGATGATTTTTCTTGCAATATTCAGGTATAAATTATTTAATTTCATGTATCAATGCAGGTATCAGTACATTCAAGTTAGAAATGACGCTATGAATTGACAAATTAAATTGAACAGTACAGAAGTCTATAACTCTTCCACAATCCAGAAATTAATTTTGAGCCAGTACTACACTAACACCACCAAATTTCATTCAACACGACTCATTTTCTCAGTTAAGAAATTCAATTCACTGATCAGTTCACTGATTTGACATTACAACTAGATTTTGATAGCATTTTTCCAAGATACAAGCATTCACTGCCAGTTTTGCGACAAAAATTGGAATTCCAAGTTGGAATAAAGCTGCAATTTTCCCCCAAATTAGCTTCAATTTTCCCAAACCAGTTGCCAAAAACTGTGGATTATGCCCGGAATTACTATAAAGGAATCTATTGTAGTTGATTTGACGTGTTTGTGTATATACAATGTACACTGCATCTCCTACCTTATAGGTTAGTATCACATATAAGAGATATAAAATTAGAAATTGAAATATGAGGGTATGGGGTCGGGCGAAGTGTAAGGTAGGAGATAGAGGGTGGGCATCGGTGCCCCAGGGGTGGGGACATGCTCCCCGAGGGTAGTGGATGGGTTGAATAAGTGTAGCATGATGTGAGCTCCTGGACTTTCAGAGTCCAAAAGAAGTCAAAATTATTCTAAGTCCAGCCTAACCAAAAACATTAACCTTCCAGCTTAGAGTCTAACGTTGTGCTAAACATAAAAACTTAACCGGACACTGACACCGCCACTTTCCTCCTCTCTCTCCCAATACCTCGCCTACTTCATATACGGCGAGCTAAACAAGGGTTATGTGTAACCCAGCAGCTCGCCGTATTGGGTTTTGTCAACAACATGCAGCTTCGCATAAAGATCGAGCCCTTCAGGTTGCACATCACTGGCAATGACAATACATATTGTTATAAAAATTTGACTTCTTTGTCAGTGATGTTGAAGTTGGATTGAAAGATGAACTATATTATAAAACTTGAAATAAAGATTACCTTTTTTCCAAAAGTAAATTATTCTAAGTCCAGCCTAAACAAAAAACATAAACCTTCCAGCTTGAGTCTAATGTTGTGCTAAACATAAAAACTTAACCGGAGACTGACACCGACACTTTCCCCCTCTCTCTCCCAATACCTCGCCCATTTCGTATACGGCGAGCTAAAAATGAGATATCTATTTGGTTGAACAGAGGGGAGTAAGTCACACATGTTGGCATAACCTTGTGTTGAATACGCTTTCCTTTTCGGCTGTAATGAAATGGCAAAGGAAGCAAGCCATCACATCCACTTGGATTCCAGAGACAAAAGGAAGCAAGTCATTGGGCCAATCACAGCGACCGACACAGACGATAAGAGCCAATCATCATCCGCCTACTGTAACTTCTGCGATCAAGTCGTTGAGTGCATCATGGCTACATCACATTGAAATGGATAAACTAACATTTTCGCCAGTTTTCCAGTCATTGCGCGAAAACTAAGTTATCTATTTAAGACATCAGAAATTACTGCTGTTTTATCTGAATGTTTGTGAAGTATATCCGAACTGGATAAACCTGTATACAAACGCCGGTTGAGTGTTGAAAACTGGGACCCGAATGAATTCATCTGCGTTGTTTATCGTATTTCGCTAGTATTAGGTAAATCTAATGGATACTGCAGTGAATTGTGATTAAACGGTGGGAAATGCTTCAAATTTGTTGATACATGATTAATTTTGTCATAATTAAATTTTGTCCAAGATTCAAGCCCAATGATATCCAACCATATAGTGGCATTTTGTTTACAAAATCCAAATATTAAATATAGATGGTCCCCCTCCCCCTCCCTGGGAACTACCCAGATACCCCCATTCAGATAGGGTTAACTCTGCACATATTGCAAAACAATGTAGAGTATTAAGAATGATACTAAAAACAAATGCATGCCTATTTCATGTATTTACTTCCTTTTGCCACTATCACTCAACTGGAGTTTGAAATACAGCGACAGGAGGACGCAAGTGACGTGGGAGATACTTATCCTAATAAATATATATTATTTCATATACCAGTGAAAACCTACAACTGACCTGTACTTAAGTTTTAGAATCGTTTCAAGCTGTGGCTTTTGTATCGGAAGTGCATTACTCAAATGTATTTTCAATCAAAATATCGAAATGATCATTTTGTTACTTGCTTTTTTTTGTCATATTGATGGCAGGATTATTGAAGCAAAAATTCTACATAGGCAACGACAACCTGATCTGTCTGACCATGCCATATACTGCAATTATCCTCATTAATTAAATTCTCACAGCATTTCAGTAGTTCGAACCATGATCATTTATACACGGACAAGAGCATTCATTTAGGATTGAACCTAACAGACCTGGTTCAATGAAAACCTGTAGGCCTATAAGATGTTTCCCCATGGGAAAGTGAGCGAGTGAATAGGGTTTAATGTCGCTTTCAACATTTTTTCAGCTATATCATGATGGGGAAGGGAAGGGACGGGAGGGGGAGAGGGTACCCACTTGTAACAGAGCAGATTTAATACCGCCATTTTGTAGTGCTGTCTCACTGAAATATCATGCTGTAGGCAGACATGACACCCCACTCAGTCACATTATACTGACACCAAGCGAATCAATTCTTGTTCTATCCTCTTAATGCTGAGCATAATTGAGGAAGCAACAAGTTCCATTTTTCAAGTTTTTGGTATGACCCGACCTGGGATTGACCCTAGTCCAATATAATGTGACTGGAATACGTCCTCCTTTAATATGTTGATGTCTACCATGTCCGTATCACAGTCACATAGGCTGCCATATTGTTTCAAGGGGCAGAGCTACGGACCTCGGAAATTGTCAAATTGTGACGCAGTAATTAATTGACATGATTACCGACCGGTTTGAATGTATCTGTGCAGCTTAGATCCACAAAATGGCACATTCCAGGCATCCATCGATCTCTCATTAAGCCATAGGCAGATAAATCTTGTCCGATCAGCGTAAAAAAATTAGGCGGCCTTCTACTTTGGCACATTGAAGGGAAGTGACGTAGGAACACACCAACATGTGTGAACGAATCATGTGATACTGAGATACGGGGTCTTCTCAAATTATCTGACTAACGCACAAGATTTGTGATCACTTTTTGGTAATTTCTGAAATTTCGGTACATGTGCGTTTGTGTACACCATGTGACATGAGGGATCATGTGATTCAGGCCTCTCGTTTTAAGGCGCGCGATCGCGCTCCCGCACCTTCGCGCTTCTGAACTTGGAACTAGGTGCGCGACTATAGCGCACCTGGCATTTCGCGGTCGTTAAAAAACAGTAAACGCAGCTAAATTCATTACCAACTTACGTGTGCCATTAACTGCCTTCCGACAGCAACGCATGTGTTTACATCCGGTTAAATGGTCAGCGGTCGAAATAACGCCTGCCTACCTGCCGCCGGCAAGTGAATTTTTCCAGCGACAACTTGTCTTGCAAAAAAAATCTACCCGTCGCATGCGGCAAAACGGTAGGATTTTATATAGCAAAAACGATAAAATGCGATCAATTTTCGTAAATACCTTTTAGAAGTCTAGATCTATCTGAAAGAATGGACAATCCAATAAATAATCCATTGAAAATTTATTTCAAGCCGATCTTTAGCCATTGTTGTTGGACCTTGTTGGTGATTTTCTCTATCAACATTTTCCGCGCCAAATTTACTTCCGGTTGCGCGTCACCTCTTGCGCGGTAGTCTGGTGCATGCAAAAGTCGGACCTGTTATGGAACGGAATCGGACTATCTGATGTTTTATTCTTCCAGTTGGTAAATAATATTGTTGGCTTCTTTTCTTTGGCTTCTATTCACAATTTGATGTAAATTTGATGTTTGTTGCTGCTGCACAAAAACCACAATCTCCGATGCTGTTGACTTACATGTACATCAGGGTTTGTTGGATCCTCGAAAATACCATTTCAGTGCTTTAATCAGTGCCAGGGTGTATATTTTCCTGTAATCCTGTTCTCTCAACACGTGGTCGTTGCTGTTGCCACCGATATAGTGCATTCCCCACACATCGGTTGTTCTCAAGTTTTTGATTGCTGTAGGAAGATCAGGTGAAAACCACCGTAGCACAGCGATCATTGCCTACTAGAGGGGTCAATGCAATGCCATTTAAAGTATGTAATGCATAAAGCGTCAGCAATGCGTGTTCGATGTGTATTGAACTCAGAAGTTATGATAGCGGTCGCGACACTGTATTGAATTACAAAGTTTGAAGAAGGCTTCAGTTGAACTCCAGTTTAATGTAGTAAGGTTAAGCAGCCAAAAAAGATATTTTTGACCTGGAGTTTGAGTCTGCAGGGTTTTTTTAGGCAGTTTTTCATCGTGGTATTCCCGATGAAAACGAATTTGAATTGAGTTTTTGCGATTTTTTCAAAATTGAGTTTTGAGCTAGAAATTGAGTTTTCTGGGTCTTGGGGAGAAGTGGGCGCCGTAGGCGCGGGGAAAAAAAAAATTCACAGGTAAATTTTCTGTTATTAAGCTAAAACTTACCTCACTTCCACTCTTTGCATTTCTTGTTCACTAGAAATATCACAGTAAGAATTTAAATGACACAGTTATCTCCCCTGCTAGTCACCTGGTGCATAGCTACCCACAATTCCACTTCCTTCTTGTTCCACTGCGATACATGGTCTGGATGTATCATAGCGGGGAGGTTGGGTGGGCATCACTGGAAGTGAGGTAAGTTTTAGCTTAATAACAGAAAATTTACCTGTGAAATTTTTTTGTTATTTGCGCTGAAAACTTACCTCACTTCCACTCTTTGCATAGAGTGCCACCGTAAGGTAGGTGGGCAAACTGATACAATCCGTGGTTAGTGATAAATGCCATACATAGTGACTAGTACAGAGTAGAAATCATAGATCTTCTACCTCACAGAGGATCCATGAGAACATACAACAGTAATAACCTGTATGCCTATGGTACACAGGGAACCTCTGTTGCTACTCTGACTTCAAGACTGAGATGCAAGATACGCCCCCCCCCTTTTTTTCGAAAGGGGCCGAGAGAAAAAATGCACTCACCCGCAAGCAGGGTTACAACTGTACGCCCGGACTTTGTAGCTATCTTGCTGGCCTCGGTCCCCCTGACACCCGCTGTGCGGTCACAAGTGGGCCGATGGAATAGAGGTCGTTACATGCCAACGTCATGTCCCGGAGATAGTAGGAGGCAAAGGTCGTGTTTGACCTCCAATAGCACGCCCTCATAATGTCGGTCACCGATCTGTTGGTCCATAGAGGCCATGATGCCGCTAGTGCCCTAATCTCGTGACCCGAAACGTTTACAAGCGCGGCTTGCCTATCCGTAGCCGTGGAGTACGCTAGCCGAATCGTATTTTTGAGCCAACTCGAGATAGTGTTTTTACTTATTTCTTGTTTGGCTTTGGGATCGAAAGGGATAAACAAACGCCTCCTTCCCGCTCTGATCTCCTCTGTACGATTCAGGTAACACGCAAGTGCCCGAACCGGACACATTAACATGTCTGATTCAAGACCGGACGAAAGGAAATCAGATAAGGCTGGAATTGTGAACTCTCGAGATATGGAATCGTAGAGGGCTTGATTCTTGGCCACAAACTCAGGTACTGTTGTGAGAACTACCTTGCTCCAGTCCCTAGAGTGTCTGATGTTCCTTTTATCGAGCGCATGCAGCTCTGACACTCTAGCTGCCGAAGCAAGAGCCAACAAAAACGAAGTTTTGTATGACAAATATTTTAGCTCAATAGCCTCTATTGGCTCGAAAGGTGGCTCTCCTAATTGCCGAAGTACTAAGGCTAAGTCCCACTTAGGTAATTTCGGAACAGCCGACTGACCAGTTATCTTGTATGACTTGATTAGTGCAGATAAGTTTGGATCAGTCGAGGGATTAATCCCAGTACCCAGTAGAATAGGTTGAGCAATAGCCGCTCTATAACCTTCTACCGTAGCGGGCACCAGGCCCCTATCCCTGAACAGGTACAATAGAAACTCTGCTACTTCAGGGATAGTGGCGCAGGATGGATTGATATCCCTCTCTCCACACCAAAGATCGAAGATTGCCCACTTTGAGTTGTATACAGCGGAAGAGGACGGTCGAATTGATTGTGCCATTCGGCGCCCAACCTCCGCTGAAAATCCCGCCTGAGCAAAGTGCTTCTTGAGCACTTGCACACGTGGTAGTGGAACAGTCCTGGCTGGCTGTGGAATATCGACGTTCCGGGCTGGCGCAGTAAATTGTGCCATACCGGAAGCTGTCTTGGTACATCTACCAGAAGATCCAGTAGTTCCGGGAACCACGGCCTTGCTGGCCACCACGGAACAATCAGGTAGACGACACATGTGTCTTCGCGGATCTTCTGGAGTACCTTCACTAGGATAGCTGGGGGAGGGAACGCATATGCTACCATCCTTGACCAGTCCTGCGATAGTGCGTCCACTGCATACGCCGACGGATCCGGTTCCGGCGACATAAACAGGGGCAGTAGATTGTTGCGCCGAGTGGCGAACAGATCTATGTGTGGCATCTCCCAGACATGAGCTATTTGTTTTAGTATGTCTGGGTGAAGTTGCCACTCCGTGGGAATTATCTGATTCCGTCGTGAAAGCGAATCCGCTAAGACGTTCAGTACCCCCGGGATGTGTCTGGCCAACACCGATATGTTGTTGTCCCAACACAGACCGAAAAAGATTTCCGCTTGGCTTTGTAATTGTGGAGATCTCGTCCCCCCCTGCTTGTTGATGTAGGACACAACTGTTGTGTTGTCCGTCGCAACTAGCAGGTTCTTGTCGGTCAATACGCTCACCCACGTGCGGATGGCATGTGTCACTGCCATAAACTCCAACACGTTTATATGGTACGAGCGTTCCTCGATTGTCCATAACCCGGATGTCGACCTGGACTCGAGGTGGGCTCCCCATCCTTCCATAGATGCGTCCGTGAACAGGTGATGTGACGGACGAAACGGAAGTAGGGACACACCTGGCATAACGTTGAGTGGATCCAGCCACCATTGGAGGCATTGTTTGACTAGTGGTGTTATAGGAATCCACGGATTCAACTGCCTTTCGACCCATTCGTGATTGAAGTAAATCATTAAGGGACGAAGCTGCAACCGCCCTCTTGGTGTTACGTCCTGTGTAGACGTCAAGAGGCCGATTATCGCAGCAAAGTGTAAAGCCCTGGCTTGAGATAACTTGAGGAATTGAGGTATCCTCGCTGTTATCTTTTGCCATCGATCTTCTGGGGGTTTGGCGAGAGCTCGTAGCGTATCGTATTCCACCCCCAGAAATTTGCGCCTTTGTGACGGAATCAGCTCTGATTTCTCTTCGTGTGGGATGTATCCCAGAGAAGTCAATATCCTTAAGACAAACTGGGTGTCTAGGATTAACTGCTCCTTGCAGGCATTCCCTAGCAGGGAGTCGTCGATATAAAAGTGGTACTTTATACTGTGCAGGAATTGTGCCACTGGTGTAAACACTCGTGTGAACACCCAAGGGGAAGTGGATAGGCCGAACGGAAGCACTTGAATTTGGAAGCGTCGTTTGCCGACCATGAATCTCAAGTACTTCCTGTCCCCCGGATGTATCGGGATATGCAGGTATGCATCCCTTAAATCCAGAGAAGTCAGCCATTCCCCCTGTCTGAGTACTGTCCGGATAGACCGGAAGGACTCCATGCGGAAGTGTGGCGGTGGAGTGAGGTAGTCCTTGTTGAGGCGCTTTAGGTTTATAACCATGCGCATCTCGGACGTGTCTTTCTTGGGGACCAGAAAGACCGGCGAATAGAACCCGGGTGACGTGTCCCAAACCGGAAGCTCTATTACTGCAGCCTTCACCATCAGCTTGTCCACAGAGGACTGTATCATAAGCTGACTCCGATCGAGAGATCGGAGTCCCCTGGCTTTCCCACGCTAAGCCTGGGTCCGTTACCGATTTCCCTTCATCGTCGTATCCAGGCGTCCGCTCAATTGGAATCTCCACTTCCACAGTCGTTGTAGTGCCAGATTCCACATCTTCGATTATTCCTTCCACTTGTACCAACCGGGTCGGCTTCTTACCTGATTGACCCTTCGCCTGGTCTGAAATGGAAGAATCGTGAGCGGGGGGGGCGTTTGTTTATCTTTATTTACGTTCAATAGGCGGACTAGAGTAGACCCAGCTGCAGAACTTACAAACCCCCTAGTCTCCTCGCCTACGCTAGTACGAGGAGACTGTGCTACATACGTCTCATTGGCGAGATTGGTAGGCCTAACGACATAACGACAAGTGCTATCTGTGTATATTAGCGTGTGTCCGAAATAATCACAGTCGATTGGCTAGTGAAACACCATATCTGGACAATCACAAGCCTGGAACTAAGACACACCTTAAGCAGGGAGGGATTTGTTGTATTGGGGCCTTGAAGTGTCTCCACCAGAAATTAGAAAACATATTTTCCCCTGTGAATTGCCGCCGATTTTATTTGTTTTCAAATATGTTAGGCCGTTTCTAATATGATTTTCTTAAGAAAAACAAAAAAGCATGCATAAGAAAACTTTGGTTTGGTCTTGCACAGAATCCGCAGACTTGCCTCTCGTGTACTCACATGAAACTGACATGTCTGGTGTCTGCTGTTTTCAGGTCAAATAATTGAAAATAGTTAATAGTTAAGCTCGTTTAAATGGAAGGGACATGTGACGTAATGCTTGGAGAAGCTGACATCGGGCGAAATACACGGCGAACAAAGTCAATCTGCCAAGGGTAATTATGTAATGAAATGTAGAATTCCCACACCTCGATAAGATGGGCGTTAGAAAATATCAAAAGATTGTGCCATGCGAAGATAATATCCGTGAACTAAATGTCAATCAATGTCAAAGTCAAAAGGCAGAACTTGTCGTGATTGGCTTATTCGTAGAATATCGGCGAACATTTGGCACGGACCTGTCCAATAAATAGTCAATGTTGCCCGGATGAACATCTACAGCTGCAATTGGCTCTTCCGACGCACTCTGGATCTAAGGCACCGCGAACTTCACCCTTGATTCCCGAGGGTCGAAGTGGCATGGAGACGTCGTACCAAGCGACCAATTCATGCACCCTTGTTCTCATCATCGCTATGAATTTTCGGACGGAACTCGTTGTCTTCAGAAAACCGCAACGCGAACGATAATGCGGCGACGGCATAGAAATGTACATTTCAGCTTTTCGGGGCATCCTCTTGTGGGTATATGTAACTACTCTGCCCTCTCAGAAAGCATGTGTTTGGCTGTGGTTACGCCGCTTTTATGTCCGGGAACGGTAAGAAAATCGCTCCTGGACCGATTCCAGACCGTGTTAACGCGTTGAGTGACGTTGCCGTGCCGTGCTTATGTGTAACACCCCAGTTCATTTTCATATGGCCGATTTCTATGCCGTCGTCGCATTATCGTGGTCTCATTGTCGTTGCCGAAAAAACGGATGAATATGTACGAAGCTTTATACAAGGGACTGAAAATGACTGTATCAAATGTTTCATTTCCTTTCACTTCGATCAGATGGATGGCAAGGTCGACATGGAGTGATCTACTTTGATTGTTTGTCAGACTGCCCGAGATTCTTTTGGTGCGATTTTGAAATTATGGCTCCAGTATCCAACTTTTCCAGAACTCGAATTTGACTCCAAGCTTTTCACTTTCAAAACCTAGGGAACCATGATTTTCCGTTGTGTGTTTCGCAGTCTCTTCTGAACACATGAACTGTGCTTCTCAGTAAGGACATGCAAACAAAGACAAATCCCTGCCTTTCATGGTCATCTGAAACAATGAATTTGATGAACAGAAATATACCAGCAAAATGCACGCTATAAATTGAAGGGAAGCACGAATAACTCTACTGTCTGTTAAAGGATGATTATATTAACTACACGTGGTTGCCTGGGAAGAAAACTCAAGTGAATCCAGCTGGTTTTGCAAAGACGAAGCCATTAACTCACAAGAATATGATGGAGACGAAACCGTTTACTTATGTTGGACGAAGCCGTTATTCAAGTTTTGTACAACTCGACGTAATGTTACCGAAAGTGTCTTATAATACTGGAGTCACGATGTTTTGGGGGGTGCTGTGGAAAGTTCGGATGATAATCTACCACTTTATAGCCCTATGTGGTAGAAGTTACAGTATTTTACTGGTTCCCGAACCGATTTTAGGCACTGAAATTGCTTCGTAGGACATTTTTTGTCAAGTTTTGATGGATTATGCAAAAACTATCCACCAAATACCCTTGGGAAGAGAAGTAAACGCCAGATGGGAGCTTCAACTCAAGATCTTCCGTCAAAAGTGCATACGTTGTCGCTTAAAAAATAAGAAAAAAAACTACATTTTCTGGAGACACCTCTACGTTGTGTAAACTGGAGCACGCGACCGGAAGATGACGAGACGATACGCGCCGCATCTCTTACAAGACAGTGTATTTGTTCCTGTTGATCCGCAACGACGAGTATATATCCCTGTCAAGTGTTCGCGATCAGTCCAGCATTTCGTTTTTTGACAGCTCGTTTTCGGCTTTTACCAACACGGATTTGAAGATCTCTCGAGACTAAATACTTGTCCTTTATAAACCATTTAAAGTAGTTTTCCAACTTGTTTTCAGTTAAATGTGTGTCCAACACAACAGTTTTGACGATCATAAAAACGGGCAATTCCGCGATCCCAACGTGTGCTGGTGTTGTTGTTGTTATACGTAGACTAGTTGCACAGGAAGTTTATGGTCATAAGCTTGTCCCGATTTTATGCCAAATAGAAAGATTGTTTGTTTGTTCACAGAAAAAACTTTCCATGAATATTATTCGAAGAATAGGCCATGCAAGGCAAACATCCCAAATCATTGAGAACTGGAAGTCAGTCAGAACATGGCAGTGTTCGAATTTAAGAAAAATTTGAACCAGTCCGCCGGACTGGTGAGCCAACAAAGTAACCAGTCCGCAAATATTTTTACTAGTCCGTTAATATTAAATAAAAGATGATGTGGAAACATTTGTCATCATGAATATTTTGTGCTGTGATGGTTGCTACTAAATAAGAAATTAATAATTGTGCACTCCTTGAATTTCTTGAGCGAGTGTGAAGATAATCACAGACGACAAACCCTGTCGGCTAGACTTTGACGGCGACTTTGACTGCACGTGTCGTCGCGAAAAACACTGCTTCAACAAACGCCATTTCAAGCCAAAAAATCAGTAGATTTCTTTCGAAGTTGATGGAGAATATGTTTAAAATTGTCCTGGTAAACATGATCAGGTCGACTGAAGCATAATCATGTTGCTGATTTCTCGATTCCCGACCTGGATTGGGAGTGTTGCACACATTGCTTTACGGTTGTTGTTGTTGTCGTAAAACGCGGCCGTGGTCGTGATTTCGTTGGAATTTGCTGGAAATTTTTTAGACTCACACGATTTATTTAGACTCCGTCGGGTAACCGAAAACAGACATTTCGTTTTTCATTCTTTACAAATTGTGCAGAGATATCCAGAGAAATCCGTTTGATTTTTTACCAGTCTCGGACTGACGGACAGGTGCCAAATTCGAACTCTGCATGGTGGTCAGAAGTTAGAAGAGGTACATTGTTAATGTACAGGAAAATATCTGGTGTTCTTTTATCTGCTTCAGTGTGAATTTTAAATTGGATAAACAACTAAAGATATGAAACATAAGAGACATATCGGATATTCTGATCGATCAAATGTGCACCCCCCCCCCATGTCCGTATCACATTTGAAAGATTAAAACCTTCATAAATTGAGTTTTTTGTTGTTTGAAAGATTAAAATCTTGGAAAATTGAGTTTTTTGTACTTATTTTGTGCGTCGAAGGCGTGCAAAAAAAAATTGAGCTTATTTAATTTCAAAAATTGAGTTCGATAAAGGAAAAGTGTCTAACAAAACCCCTGTTGTCTCTGCCATAACAGAGGTATGTAGCAAATAATTACAACGAATGATCTTTGAATTGAAAACCATTTTCTTTTGTAATAAAGCGTCTGTGTTCCAAGCTGCCATAAGTCTGCAACCGTATATAAAATCATATCCTATCATATCAGTGTATTTTTTGTTTAATTTATGATCTTTTATCGGCAATAATTTCAAGAAATAGTGTAATTTCCGGTTGTGATCTCCAGGCAGAGGTCGCAGCACAGACAAGACTTGGCGCGAGATACAAAATGGCGACAGCGTCATTGACGAACGCCTTGACAGCATCATTTACTGATTTGAAGGAGGGTTATGGGAGAGGCCTTGTTCCACAATCACTCCAGCATTTCAAAATTACAAGTATTATTTCATTTTTTGTCGAGTCCAGCCAGGACTACAAGTCTGGCTGTGAAACACGCATGCCGTTGGCTGCAAGATTCTCTTTTTGCATTTTTTACAGCCCACCAGCAACTGGTTATTTCATTGGTCGAATTCAGCATGCAATCGGGAGTTTCCATTGACAGCTTTTCTCGTTGTCACGTCTTTCGGCTATTTTCGGTATGAAAAGGTCTATACGGATGCCCGTGGATTCAATATGGAGTTTCCTATCCACATATATATGCCTAAATCCGTACCGTAAATTATATATCACAATTTCAGGCCTTATTTTTTCAAAATCTGGTGTGAACGATTTACCGTTCGCGTGATTTTTAGCGTACGTAACCGATCGTTCGGTTACGCACCAACTTCGTTGCGTAACCGATCGGTTACGTAAATTTTCGAAACAATTTGGAGCCACGTGTGGAAAAATCAAACCAGACACGGCTTACAGTACTCCAACTAAAACGTATTATTTCATTAATTATTTCACGTGAGTTCGGTATTTATTACTAAAAAATACGCTTAGTTATGTGAAGATCGTCTACAAATGTAAAAGAGAGCGTCATTTATTCAGAAAAGTTTGTTGAAACGCGTAAAACGCACCTTGTTTACAAGCTTCTGCAACGAAATCCCGGAAGCCCCTCCCCACGTTAATAAGATATCAAATTGAAGGGCAACAACTCTGCTTTCATTTCAACACAACCTTATTTCATGTCACGTAGTAAAAATGCGTCGATTTTATTGGGTGAAAATGGTCATGTGTTTCGAATCCTTCTCATTCAACCCCAATAAACCCGCGAAAATGCTGATCACCGGACGTAACCCGACTTCCTGATTGGTCAAACTGCTCCAATTGCTCATTAACATAAAATATCGTTGAGTTACGAATTCGACGGAGTCAAAATGTCGTTTGGTTTCGCTGAGGGAAGCCACACGTCGCGTAAACAATAGGATTTTTACCGATTCACTTGGAATGTTTACTAAATATTCAATATTCGTTATGCTACGAGTAACCAGGAATATATACCGTGACATCTATAAGAAGTTAGACGAGTTATTTAGTAGATGCAAAACAGACCGTCCATCAGCATAGGTAGTATTCTGAACGTGATAAAATTCCTTACGTGGGTTTTACAGTACACTATTTTTGCCGAAATGCGATTCCTAAATATTTCTAAAGCTGTAAAATGCCAAATATGTTCTGAATTAGCCCTTGTTGGCGTGACCAGGGGATGCTCACGCCATTGGGTCGGAGAAACCAAGCTATAGCGCACGGCAAACAGCAAAATTCAACTCATGAAATTCGACCCAAATACAGGAGTAAATACGTACCTTATTCCATCAACTTATCCATATACACACACAATCTGCTTACGAAAGCACAGAGGGTAGAAAAAAGAACAAGTGACTCGGGATTGTTGTTGTTTCTCGGCAGATATCAAAACGTCCTTCCCGCCATCTTTCTTTCCTTTCCTTTGCGCGCACGAGGATTACCCAAAATGCAAACCGCGCACGTGTTCGGAAAGAAATTCGTCCACTGGCTAACAACATGTACGCTTCAAGTCCCATAACATGCTTTTGACACACACGCACTCTTGGAAATATTCCTTTTCGGTGTGTAGAGTTTAAACTAAAATCAATTCGGACATACCGGAATCGATTGCCCTCATTTAGAGCGTACATGTTCTTGGCAATTGACGAGCGTGTCTTGCCGAACACGTGTGCGGTTTACATTTTTGGTAAACCCCTCGGCGAGAGGGTCGGGCTTCCGCAAAACAACACGTGCTCACGGAGTTGAGCAGTTGGGAAGACGTTATGTTTGTCCAGAGAAACAACAACCCCGAGTCACTTATTTTTTCCTACCCTCTGTTAGTCCAATACAATGGGTGACTGACAGCCTTTCTTTTATTATTTGGATGTTCGATTGGGCTGTACAGTCCCATTGATAACGAAGTCAAGTGCAGGTGCGGAAATCTTCCTCCAGAACGACCATTGAAAAATAGGAGATTTTGAGAAAATAAAGAACTGACAAGCACACTCACCAGTATAAATGAATTGCTCGTGTTTCAAGGCACAAAATAACACCACCCACACAACTGAGCCACTCTATGTAAAGTTCCACGGAGACAACAAACTTTCACATTTTCCAGAGCACCGAAAATCCGTCCAAAAATGGCGTCTATGTCTTCACACTAAAGCATTATGGGAAGTAATAACATGATCCCTCGTGTCACATGGTGTACACAAACGCACGTGTATAGAAAGGGACCTTTCAAAAATCACCAAAAAGCGAGCACAAATCTTGTGCGTCAGTCAGATAATTTGAGAAGACCCCGTATCTCAGAGTATCACATGATTCGTTCACACGTGTCGGTGTGTGCCTACGTCACTTCCCTTCATGTGCCAAAGTGGAGGCCGCCAAATTTGTTTACGCTGATCGGACAAGATTTATCTGCCTATGGCTTAATGAGAGATCAATAGATGCCTGGAATGTGCCATTTTGTGGATCTAAGCTGCACGGATACATTCAAACTGGTCAGTAATCATGTCAATTAATTATTGCGTCACAATTTGACAATTTCCGAGGTCCGAAGCCCTGCCCTTTGAAACAAGATGGCAGCCTATGTGACTGTGATACGGACATGGTAGACATCAACATATTAAAGGAGGACGTATTCCAGTCACATTATATTGGACTAACCCTCTGTGCCTTCGTGAGGAGTTTGTGTGTGTACAGTATTGAAGTTGATGGTATAAGGTACGTTTTAAATATCTATTTCTGTCGAATTACATGAAATGGAATGTTGTTGTTGCTCGCGCGCTATAGCTTGGTTTCTCCGACCCAATGGCGTGAGCATCCCCTGGTCACGCCAACAAGGGCTAGTTCTGAATGTATGTTCAGGGTTTCAAAATGATTTATTGTGCATCAAATAACATCCATTATTTCAATTTATTGGTCAATTCCAACGACCAGACAGTCGCCACGTCTCGGCAAATAGTTTTCAGTGCTGACCTATTTCCATCTGGGCATGCGTAATTGTCTGGCCAGTGAAAACGAAACCACTCCGACACAAACAATTTAACTAGGCCATAAGCAATTCATGATTTATCAAACAACCACGGCCATGTAAATTAGCCTGCCAGTCGACAAAAGGAGAAAGATAAAGTGGACGGTATACGCGGAAATATCGCTGTCGCCACTTTTTATTTTATTTTCACTTTGTGCAGACAGACAATGCCGACTTGTGACTTGCTGGCAGATAAAATTCGCCCTACGTGAACGGTGACCGTTCGCATAAAATATGATTTACGTAACCTTCACGTAACCTGAACGAGCGTTCGCGTCAAAAAATAAGGCCTGAATTTTCTGAATCAAATTTGAAAGATTGATAAAGACCCATTAATTTCATATGGATCACACTCCCATCCCATGGAGACTTGATAATGTAAATTTTTGATTTTGTAACATCGAATACCCACCTTTGTACAGCTGCGCAATTGCTGACGCGGAATTTTGAAAACCTAACCATAATTTTTGTGTTGCGAATTCTCTTTCCGATTGGATTCTGTCCTCCATGTTGGTTTCTCTGTCCAGCTCTTCAAGGCATTCTTCTTCAAAACTGCTGAGCCAGTTTTCACTAGAACCGTCCATATCTTGGCTTTTATCATCAGCCATGATGAAACCAATTCTATTAACTAAAATATAGTACGATTTGGGCGTTGATTCTTGACAAATCTTTACAGATGTTAACAGTTTGGACGAGATCCAACACTTCGACGTCCGTCCCCTTCTGTTATAATCAGCTCAACGCCGGATGTTGCATCTGCGCATGCTGAGTTTGCACAAGAGGAACGGAAATAGCCGATTTTATGTAAAAACTACTATTATGTCAATAAATTAGTCGTTTTTAGAGATTTTCTGGCATCAAGAATGACGGCAAAATTGTCACAGTCTGATGGTAAGCGTGTAATTTATGGTTACAGGTAAGGCCAATGGAACAATCCCATGCTGCATCAAAATCCATGCCGCCATCTTGTTTATTTTTGTACTCAAACACGGCGCAGGAGGAAGGAAGGAGAATTTTGTAGGACTTGTTCCACTACGGTTTGAGATCTAAACAGTGGTTTTGTTAGTTTTGATGTGTAGTGGGCCCCCTGTTTTCAGGGGTGTAAAGCCGCAGAAATTGGGCGGATCGCAAGCAAACACGTCAAAGTGACCGGTCCGCACAAGAATCAATCGACGCCAAGTCGAACGGTCACTGCCCAAACTGGGCAAGGCGATTCTTCAGAAAGAATGTCATTGGTGAACCATGTTAATAATAAAGAAGAACATGAAGAAAACACGCAAGAAGAGGAAAAGATGGACACTGTGGATGGTCAGTTGAATCATACGTTCTTTTACAAGGTTAAGCAGTAATAAATGAATTAATTATTTACACATGGCGACATGCATCAAGAGATTGAAGTCAGACAGTGTGTGGCCGAGTGTGTATGAAGGAGTTAGATGATCTCTGTCCCAGTATGACAAGCCCTATCAATATAGGGAACCTGTGTAATGACCGAACATTGTCGAAATCTGAATTAGTGGTCCAATCCAAAAGCAGCACTACTGCCTACTGTCTGTCCCAGATAATATTCGGCAATATTTCGGAGACAATTTTTCGTACAACATTGAAACTTTACACAGTATACAAACTAAAAAAATACTATTCCCCCCCTCCCCACCGATATTTCATTAAAATATGTTGAGAATTGATGAAAATACCAATACCTACCCTCTTATTTTGGGGTCATGATAGCCAAGTTTACATTGCTTCATTTGTTCCTATGGTATTTCCTCTAATAAATCCATTACCCTATCGGAAATCGATCACCCACGATTTTTGGAGGAAAATACGATCGGAAGTTGTAATAATTCAATCACCCCCGATTTTCAGTCGATCTCTTTTGTAAAAAAAAATTTAATCACCCACTTCTGTTGCAGTGTTGAAGTTTATAGGCAGATCAAACAAAGGGTGATAGATGTAATAAGACCATATGTAGCAGGTCTAGGTGTATTACGGACTCATCATACTAACTTGGAACCGTTTATTTGAAGTCTGGAACTCTAACTTTGAATCGGGGAAAGAAATTTAATATTAGTTTCTTAGCTGTTTCATTTGGCGAGGCAATGCTCTGCTAACATCGGGAAATTTTACATTCTGGAAGGGAGAGTGCTTTGTTATTGACTATATACCGTCAGTAGTCTCCCTTCCCTTAAAGCAAAGCGCTGAACGTTTGGACTAACTGATGAGTAGATCATGTTTGATAATGTGGTTTTAATTCAGCTGATGCTCGAGTATTAAAAAACTGCAATCAGCATGCATTGAATCACACCCTATGTTAGTATAATTTGAAAAAAAATCACTTGTACGGTACCGTCCCGGACACTTTTCACAAGTACGTGACAGTATCGGAAACTGGGCACTTGATGATTCAAACTTCATGATTCCGACTTCTGCGAATCACAGCTTTCACTCTGTTGCAATAAATCGATCACCCCTCATTTTTAATACCTCAAGTATCATTTCCGGTGATCGATTTATTAGAGGAATTACCGGACTTAGCCATGTTTCCTCTTATTGAATTTACATAAATAGTCGGGAACCACAAGGGCGGGCTCTATCCGGCAATGAAATAATCCCTCCCCACTTTATGTCCACTATATTTAAAGGAAAGGTTCGGGTATGGTAAAGCTATATTTCAACTGAAAGAGCTAGTCAAATGGTATTCAACTGTATTTTTTTTTAATTTTTGGAATTTATTTTAACACAGAAATAGTTAACCAAATGCTGTGATACCGTCAAATTTACCAAACTCCAGGAAAGCGCCATTGTATTGTCACGTGACCTATTTTAGCCAATAGGAGTTAAACTATGTAAAACAGTGTGACGTAAGCGGAAGGCAGACATATGGAGGTAGCATTGAGCTGCGTGTGTTAAGATGCAAGTTTGACGGTGTAAAAATTGGCAAGAATTACTTCAAATACTAAATAGCTCATACCATTTTCATTTTTAGTTGCCAGAGCGCGGCTTTCTTCGCTCTCCCAACAGCGAAGACACTCGATCTCTCCCGTAAGCTGTCGATGAGAGCAGCGTGTGCACCGGCACCATACATGTACTAAATTTTCCACGCGGGCTTGTCTTCATTTCGTGGCCTGTCTCGCTTTAGAGCTGCGTATCTGAGCGTTTCGGCTCGAATTGGTAGCCCTGATAAGACCAAACACAGCTTCCTCGTCGCTTTCACCGCTGGACTCGGAACTGCCGCTCGTCGACATGATTTCACTCAATTTCGACTGAAGACTCTATGCTTCACGTATATTACCCGAACAGACAGAAGAGTTCCAAGCCTTTTCCCTACGTCATATCCGCCTTCTGGATACGGTACAATGGCGGCACTCTGTCTCTGCGAGTTCGCGGTTTTAAAATGATTAGTACTCCTTCAAATTTTTTTTTTAAAATGAGAAAATATATCTTTTGCGTTCAATTTGGTGAGTTGTATTAAAGGTGAACTGAAAAGCTTTCCAATGTTCTGTTAAAATGTCATAAAACAAGAACTTCTATAGTTGTTACAAATATGTGTGGTAATAGTTAAGTGGGTTATTGTTTTATTTTGGGTATATGAGAAGTCAAAACTTATACCACCAGAAAACGAGAGCCAGAACGTCATCGCTTGCCTCCCGTTGTTTTTGGAACGTCATGGTCCTCGTTCATTCATCCGACGTAGCATGACGCCACATTTAAATAAAACTTGAATGAAGGAGACCACTATAACGTCATAACGTTCTACAAATCAAGAGAGACAAGCGATGCAAGTTTTCAAGACGGATTTATAACAGGATAACTTAAATATTGTTATTAGTACAATTAAGCAAAATATATTTGCTCCAAAAACGTATAAAAGTTATGTCACATAAGACAAGATGTATATAAGCAACATTTTAGATAAAATTAAAAGCTTTGCAGTTCACCTGCTTTAATATGTATTAAAGGCAACCAAACCCGAACTTTTCCTTTAACGAGTTTGGCAAACAGTTCAATAGCCGTTAATCATGACCTGTGATGTCAGAGTCTGATTACGATCATGTCATATAATATTGACTACGGTAAGTTCCCTAAGTATTCACAACCCTAAGTAAATTCGAAAACGGGCATTTTTCGCAAAGTCACGTGACTCTGTTCCCTAAGTAATCGAAAACGGCCCATTCGCGAAAAACCGCGGTCCTAACTATTCGAAAATCCCCCAGTTATTTGCGCTGAAAACTTACCTCACTTCCACTCTTTGCATTTCTTGTCTACATGAAATATCACAGTAAGAATTTAAATGACACAGTTATCTCCCCTGCTAGTCACCTGATAGCATAGCTACCCACAATTCCACTTCCTTCTTGTTCTACTGCTTCGTAGGGCTGGAAGTAAACATTGTCAACTCCGTGAAAAAGTGCCTTTTCTAGCGAAACTACTCACAGTTGGATTACCTCAGACGTCTGATTTCCTGCAAGAAGTCCTTTGGGAAGTATTCTAAAAGTTATCAGCGTAAAAATGGCTCAAAATATGTCTCAATTGTCATGCATGTCTTGTGGAGGTGACAAGCCTAGTTATGACCTTCATTCAACATGTCCGCCATGCCGCCAGGGTAGAATCTGTACATGGGACATGGCCTGTGAAGAGTGTATTGTGTGGGCGCCCGGCATATTCCAGGTGTATCTGGCCGGTTCTCTGGCAGCTAACGAAGGAAATAGTGTTGTTATGCCTGCCAATCTCGCCAACGAGACATATGTAGCACAGTCTCCTCGTACTAGTGTAGGCGAGGAGTCTAGGGGGCTTGTTAGTTCTGTAGCTGGGTCTACGTTAGTCAGCCTATTGGACATAAATAAAAATAAACAAACGCCCCCCCCCCCCGCTCACGATGCTTCCATTTCAGACCAGGCGAAGGGTCAGTCAGGTAAGGCAACGACCCGGTTGGTACAAGTGGAAGGAGTAATCGAGAATATGGAATCTGGTACTATGACGACTGTGGAAGTGGAGATTCCTATTGAGCGGACGCCTGGATGTGACGATGAAAGGAAATCGGTGACGGACCCAGGCTTAGCGTGGGAAAGCCAGGGGACTCCGATCGGAGTCAACTTATGACTACGAAAACTTGGGCAGCACCAGTGAGGGGCCTAATGTTAAGTTTTCATTTGGGTCCGGGGTTGGGAAAATACCTTCCTCGACACTGTCGAGGCCTGGACTTCCCGGTCGCTCAGTTACGCCTTTAACTGTTGCTTCCGGTTTGTCTGAATTTCCCCAACCTGCTTCCGGTTACTCTGGTGGCCTTCCTCGTTCCCTTGCCGAGACGTTTGTGTCTACGAGCCTTCTGGGCCACCAGAGATTAAGGTTCCCGCAACTCAAAGTGGGCAACTCTTTGGTGTGGAGAGAGGGATATCAATCCATCCTGCGCCACTATCCCTGAAGTAGCAGAGTTTCTATTGTATCTGTTCAGGGATAGGGGCCTGGTGCCCGCTACGGTAGAAGGTTATAGGGCGGCTATTGCTCAACCTATTCTACTGGGTACTGGGATTAATCCCTCGACTGATCCAAACTTATCTGCACTAATCAAGTCATACAAGATAACTGGTCAGTCGGCTGTTCCTGGGACTTAGCTTTAGTACTTCGGCAATTAGGAGAGCCACCTTTCGAGCCAATAGAAGCTATTGAGCTAAAATATCTATCATACAAAACTTCGTTTTTGTTGGCTCTTGCTTCGGCAGCTAGAGTGTCAGAGCTGCATGCGCTCGATAAAAGGAACATCAGACACTCTAGGGACTGGAGCAAGGTAGTTCTCACAACAGTACCTGAGTTTGTGGCCAAGAATCAAGCCCTCTACGATTCCATATCTCGAGAGTTCACAATTCCAGCCTTATCTGATTTCCTTTCGTCCGGTCTTGAATCAGACATGTTAATGTGTCCGGTTCGGGCACTTGCGTGTTACCTGAATCGTACAGAGGAGATCAGAGCGGGAAGGAGGCGTTTGTTTATCCCTTTCGATCCCAAAGCCAAACAAGAAATTAGTAAAAACACTATATCGAGTTGGCTCAAAAATACGATTCGGCTAGCGTACTCCACGGCTACTGATAGGCAAGCCGCGCTTGTAAACGTTTCGGGTCACGAGATTAGGGCACTAGCGGCATCATGGCCTCTATGGTCCAACAGATCGGTGACTGACATTATGAGGGCGTGCTACTGGAGGTCAAACACGACATTTGCCTCCTACTATCTCCGGGACATGACGTTGGCATGTAACGACCTCTATTCCATCGGCCCACTTGTGACCGCACAGCGGGTGTCAGGGGGACCGAGGCCAGCAATATAGCTACAAAAGTCCGGGCGTACAGTTGTAACCCTGCTTGCGGGTGAGTGCATTTTTTTCTCTCGGCCCCTTTCGAAAAAAAGGGGGGGGGGCGTATCTTGCATCTCAGCCTTGAAGTCAGAGTAGCAACAGAGGTTCCCTGTGTACCATAGGCATACAGGTTATTACTGTTGTATGATTTCATGGATCCTCTGTGAGGTAGAAGATCTATGATTTCTACTCTATACTAGTCACTATGTATGGCATTTATCACTAACCACGGATTGTATCAGTTTGCCCACCTACCTTACGGTGGCACTCTATGCAAAGAGTGGAAGTGAGGTAAGTTTTCAGCGCAAATAACAAAAAAAAATTTACAAGTAAATTTTCTGTTATTAAGCTAAAACTTACCTCACTTCCAGTGATGCCCGCCCAACCTCCCCGCTATGATACATCCAGACCATGTATCGCAGTGGAACAAGAAGGAAGTGGAATTGTGGGTAGCTATGCTATCAGGTGACTAGCAGGGGAGATAACTGTGTCATTTAAATTCTTACTGTGATATTTCATGTAGACAAGAAATGCAAAGAGTGGAAGTGAGGTAAGTTTTAGCTTAACTCTTTACCCCATACGGCCGCCTTTGAGCGCCTTGCACACTCCCCCATAGAACCGCCTTTGAGCGCCTCACACGCTGCCCCATAGAACCGTCTTTCAGCGTGTCATCGCTGTCCTCAGGAAGTTCCCATGTGGTGGATTATTTTTGCAATTTTTGCGTTTATTTTGAGTAAAACCTAATTAAAACTATACATTTTCAGAAAGCCAAAATTTAAATGAATCTGACTATATGGACTGTTGGTATGTTTTGTAGTAAGGGTAAAATGAAATCGCGAGAGGAACAGAAATAATCGATGAAAAATGCGCGATTTGACAACAAATTTGTTTCGTGTGCTCCAAGACAAACGTTCGAAAAATCGTAAAACCTGCTTCCAAATTCCTGAATATTTCACGTAACGCGAGCATAAACTACCAAAGTATCTAACCTTGATGACTAACTCGTCAAATCTGCCCATCTGAGTTTATTTTATGTATTTTCCGGGACCTGCTGCCTTCGCGGTAAATGTTTTCAACCACCATTCTTTCCCAGTCGGCCTTCTGTTTGACAGTGACCATAGCGACCGAGTCACCACGTGACCTCTTCCTCCAACGTGATTGGCCACGTTCAACCTTGGCCAATCAGTGAGGCTATGTTAATTTCACCTTATGAATATTTATTACCGTCTGTATTCTCCTTTATTTAACTATATCGTACTGAAACAGTTATATTTCGTTCTACACCTGCCATCTTGTGATGTCGCTGCCAAATCCCGATCCTACGGAGAATTAGCTTCACGATGATATACGGAAATATACGAATGGTTGCCGGAAAGCGGGAAGAGAACCTTGCAAAACGTGGCTAAAATGCGACAATTTCTTCGCTTTTTTCGTGATTTCCAACAGAAGTAAAGCGGACACAACACATTTTCTCACAAGTTTACTTATTTTTAGAATAAATGTTGCTGATATTGGTATAAAACGTGAACAAATTACGTAGAATGGGTCTGTGGGAGACCATTGGTAAATATTTCTCCACATGACATGGGACATAAAACGGGATATTTTACATCGCTGGAGAAGTATGAAAATTGAAAAGAGTCCATGGGTTGAAGGCCTACGCCATTACAAATCTATTATGGGCCAGAGAGAGAAAATTCCCCACAATTCTATGAGGTAAAGAGTTAATAACAGAAAATTTACTTGTAAAATTTTTTTTTTATCGTGGTCGCGAGATTGATAATATTATGTAGTTGTGCGATGGGAAAACTTCCAGATCAACGATTTTCCTTAGAATCCGTATTTGATAAACCTGCAAACTTTTGAGCATTTTGAACATAACAACTAAGTTGATTTTCATTATGTCTCAAACGAAATGTATCCACTGTTTAAACCACGATTTCTCATGGTCATTAAATTGGGAATATTGCAGGTTTACGGGGACGTGCGATATTAAACAATGCCGATTGAAGAGAAGATACATTCGATATTATACTGAAAATATCAAAATGAAGAACTGGAAGTTACGTTTCATTCGGTCTTAAAAAAATATAATGCTGAAGTTTGACCGGACATTTGAACCACGGATGTTCTTAGTCATGGGGTAGAGATTTACGATCAACCCCAACCACAAGTTGCATTAATTTTGGCGACTGTATGCCATGTGCGCCTCACCCTAAAACCAGAAACTCGCTTGCTTGGGTCCGACTTCGGATTTTTTTTTTCCGAAGACACGAATGTTGAGATTCTCAGCTATGATACTGAAAACATATTTTGTACTGTTCAGACAAAAATAATTTAGGAACGGTCGTGGAATTCGCGGTGATGCATATACCGAAAGAAGTTTGCGCTCTTGTATTCAACTTTTCAGGAGCAAGCAATAGTGCAGACTTATTCTCTTCAATCACCCCTGGATAAAATAGAAACGAGGATATTATTCAGAGAATTATCATGAAAGGAAAGCTGTGACGTGCTGGATTAACCGTGACATATGGCTGCATCGGAATCTTCATAGCCGTAAAAAGCGTGGAACGGCGTCATCGTGCACAGTGTCATTGTTCGCAACTGAAGCGGAGGTCGGAATAGTGGGTTGAGATTAAAAGTTAAAAAAATAAAAAGATGGAATAAACTAATAGGTTTTCTGTCTACTTATTCTCTAAATTATACTGTCTGAAATGTGAATTAATTTTGCTGAACCCATGAGGTAATATTACATAAAAACACGGTTGTACATTTGGCTGTTTCGTCATCATCATCTATCGATCTGTCTTTCGTCAGAAATATTCCAGAATACATTTACATCTGAAACAGATTGAACCATTTTTTTATTTTTCATGAGAGTCGTGATCTCACTGTTACGAAGGCATAATATATTGAGGTTGTGTTGCCTGAATATATTATGAAGCGGGAACCGTGTACAAGCGAAAGTTTGGCCCAAGTGCCATGCTATCCAAATATTGATCACGTGATGTTATTGCAACTCCGTACGGCGGGAAAATGTACAACCAACACGTGGCATGCTGAAACTTTCATTCTTCCATGTCTACAGACCCCACCTAATTCTATGAAAGTGTTTTCATACATTTGTTAATAAAGGATCGAAGGGATACAGTGAATTGTTAGAATGGGCAAGCAATTCATGTCTTTCGTTTAGCCGCTATTTGGCGGGATGAGCTCGTTCCAGCTGGGAAGATTGTATATCGTCTCAGTCGAGTTGGCCCTGATATGGGTATCAGTCGAGTTGGCCCTGATATGGATCTTCAGATAGTGTCGGGCGCTTGCTTAATTTGCTGTTCGTTTCATTGACATAAACAGTTTGAAAAGGCCTTCCACAATATTTCCCTATGAAGAGCAATCAAGAAATTATTGGGTTTGATTCTCAATCTGAAAATGACGTAATCTGTGTTTCTTCATTAGATCGTTATATATTTTCACGTAAACATCATTGGCGTCACTGGGATAGTTGTGCCTGGTCTTCTCAGTCGTGAAAAAAATCTGCAAGAGTTCAAGCATGTCCTGAAGAGAAAATAAAGAAAATATCAGAATGTCTAAGTGACAGAATATGCCCTTGTCCCATATGTACTAATAAAAGGATATACGCGAATTTGTGATTTTGAATTGGCCGGGCGTTCGATGAAACTTCAACTTCTCTTCATTGTCAGCCGATCATTGCAGTCAATTATTCGAACCTAATTTAATGGTTAAAGAGCAGAAAGAATGCTTTATTTATCCTTTGATCAATTGCGAATTATTGCCGGACAAATCTAAACGCACAACAAACATTTCCCGGGTTTTGCTTCGGGGTTTTCCCTCGACCACACGTGTTCGTACCACTGAACTTCGCCGAAGTATATTAGGCGTCATTCTACACAAAAAGTACAGTGAATGTCTCGTGGTTGTCGATCTTATATCATTTAAGAGTGCTGTCTGGAGTAAATATCACAAAATTAAAGAAACACCAGTCGGACGTATTGTGACCTTTCATTGTCGAACAGTATGGGCATTTAATATGGGGATTCTAATTTACGAAAACGTCCGTTTTTCTGAACTGACCTGCACAAACTATTCGGAAGTGGTCAGTTTTTCACGACTGCGATATTCACTTCCGGTCACGAATACTTAGGGAACTTACCGTAATATTATGTAATCTCATACATCACATAACAGCCATAATGAATTCTGTGTTAGTTTATTTGAATTCAGTATGTTGTTGCACAATTGTGTGTACGGATTGACGGAGAATCCTTAGCCCTGCAAATTTTCCTCAAATTCGAGATATACACAGACTTGTATGAATCTAGGGCAAAAGCCCCAGAGGACAATCCTTCGTCCTGCAAATTTTCATTAAATTCGAGATACACAAGGAGTGAAGACAATCCAGGGCAAATGTCCCAGAGAACACAAAAGCCCCAGAGGACAAAAAACGCGGAGGACAAAAGCCCCAAACCAATATTTAAGGCGTATGTGCAGTAGAATAAGTTTATGGACTAGAAACAACAATAAAGGGGAAATATTAATTGCCATAAAAATATTATTTTCGGCCCAAATCTATTAATACACAATAATGCAAGAAGCTCCTGTGAAATACAGCATATAGAAATTTATTGGCAGGGACCGAGGAGCAGGGAGGTCTGGGCTTCAGCACCCTCACTTTTTGAGACAGCAATGTCGTAAGTCCTATCTTAGATGGCATCAGTCCAGCATTTAACATGGGCGATAAAGAGCTCAGCCCCCCCCCCCCCACCCAACTTTCGAATGTGCTCCGAGGCTCCAGATTGGTAAAATCATTTAATTTTTAATTTAACCATATCAAAAGTGTAGGAGTTGTGTTGACAAGATATAATTTAATGTACAATATTTTGAACTGCAAAGGGCAATAACTCAGGCAGGAAAGCTCCTCTGTAACGGGAAGAGCACATGCGCATTTCCAGACTGTGCCAATGATATTCACCAAGTATTGTGTGAACTGTATCAAAAGTGTAGGAGTTGCGCTGACAAGATTATATAATTTAATCTACGTACAGTATTTTGAACTGTAAAGGGCAATAACTCAACGGGAAGAGCACATGCGCATCTCCGACTGTGCCGATGACATCCGCCAAGTATCGTTTGAACTGTATCAAAAGTGCAGGAGGAGTTGCGTTGACAAGATGTTATCATTTGACAGACAACCAGACAGATGAATGGACAGACCGCCATGGCTATCGCTATATCCCCCGGGCATATATGCTGGGGGGATAAAAAGGAGAAACCAAGCAGATCAGCAATTAGCCAATTTCTCAGTGTAAAATACACAAGATGATATAATTATCTACAGTACCAGTATGTTAAAATGTAAAGTGCAATAACTCGGGAAAGAAAAATCCTCCGTCAACGGGAAGAGCACATGCGCATCTCCAGATTGTGCCGATAACATCCACCAAGTATCGTGTGAACTGTATTAAAAGTGTAAGAGAAGTTGCGTTGACAAGATGTTATCATTTGACAGACAATCAGACAGATGGACGGACAGACTACCATGGCTATCGCTATATCCCCCGGCATCATCATGCTGGGGGGATAAAAAGGAGAAACCAAGCACATCAGCAAGTAGCCTGTTTAACAGTTCAATTTCTCAGTGTAAAATACCCCTTGCCACCATGCATTGTGTTGGGTCTGGTTACAATCCTTATAGCTTTCTTGAAGAACCATCTTCATCAAATAATTATTTGTTAAACATGAAATGGCTACTTAATTTTCAGTGAAACGTGATCAGGCAACCCCATATATGATATCACCCTCTGTACAGATACATGTACTTGCTGTCGATCTATATTATAATCTTGGTTTTCAATAGTGTATTGGTGGATGGACATTATCTGAAAATAGCAACAACAGCATCACAAACAACACATTAATTATATAGCTTGTAGTTTTATTCATCAATTGGAAAAGTGCCCGACTTTCAAGTATACATGGTACTGTATATGGTTAACACGGTGTGATGTTGAAGTAGTTACATTGAGGACAATTACTTTATCTCATGATAAACTGTTTATATATTATACATGCCATACACCAACCATAATGTCTCTTCCAGATTTCAGAAGATTTTCATATGGTATACCAGTTCTCAGCATTTATGAAATATCCTCAGACCAGACAATCCAGAATTATCCAATTACTCAGGAACACAGACGAGAGTGGTGCAGAGAAGATGGGCAGTTTGAGATCACCTGGAATATGATACCTTTTTAGCAAACTGTTACACAGTGAGACCAATGCAAGATACTCGCTGGTAGTGCACCAGATGTCATTTTGCACTGCAGCTGGTGGAATTCTGTCACAAACCCCAACACAGTGCAAGCCTGAAAATAACCCACAGGACATTAACCTATCACCCTAATATCAGTGGATATGATACATATATAAACCTCAAAAATGTCAGGTGCTTATTTTCAGGCTTGCAGTGGCACTTGAACCAACTGTGTCACAGGTGCCATTCAACTGGCACTAGCCAATAGGACACGAAGGCCACTGCATTGCCATTCTACAACGCCTTTGCACTGGTACTATCCATTATTATTATAGCGCACGGTCTCGAAGCAATACTGCACAGTATTGAGGCAATAGCGCGCAATAGTGCACAGTCTCTGAAATAGCCCAATATTATTTTGCTAACAAATATGCATCCAATGAAGCAACTATGAGTCAAACCAAATGTGGATGATTGAATCCATGTGTACATGTGATGGTGTAAACACCAAATGTGGATGATTGAATCCATGTGTACATGTGATGGTGTAAACACCAAATGTATACTAGCAGAAGTCCATAGTTTTATGGACTTCTGATAATAGTCATATATCGGTGATTATTATTTTGCCTCATTTGGGATGAGAATATTATTTTTCAGCTCAATGAGCCAAATAAATCTGATGTTAAATTCCCGCCATATTAAGCTGTAGCATGTACAAGGCCAGGTGTTTGTTCTATTGCTGGGTGAAAGGGATAACTTTCGATTGGGTGTTGATTTCATTATCAGAAAACTCCAAAATAAAATAACCAAAATGTAGGTAAATGGATCCTGTTTGGCAACACTGATGACCTTAGGCCTACTGAATTCAAGCCACTAAATCTAAGAACATCAATCTTATAAAAATGTTATACACTAAATATCTACTTTATCAGTATAAACAGATAAGTGCATGCTAAGAAGGGGTGTGACATCACAATTCGTCAGTTCTCGACAGGTGATCAACACATTGAACATCGGCTGACAAATCATTATATCACACCCCAAAGTATGAACTATATATCTGTATAATGGCACTATAGTCAGCTGCATCATGAGGGCAACAATACTGCGGTTCCAACTAACTGCACCACCTAGTTGGAGTTCAACAGAGCTTTCCAATGTCGGACCATTTTTCGTTATCTGGATTACAATAATACCTTAACAAATACATCAGTCTATCACAGCATAAGCAATTCACAAAGTGCCATTTTGGCTACCATGATATGAACAATGATGAAATAACAATTTAGGTTACACAATCAGATCTATATATAGACATAACCGTATATATATATCAGTCTTCATTACCAGTTAATAAATCAACAAAATGGGTGATTTCAAGGCAACACCACTTCAACATTCTCATTTTCTAACAGCACTGTAGAAATAACGGAAAATTCTTTCAGTCATATAAATTTCTATATACCGTACTTCAACAAATAACACCAGTAGCTCACCATTTTTCAACAATTAATCTTCAGTCAATTATTGGATATCCAGGATACAAGTCAGCAAATATTGACATTAATCCCTCTATTAATTCAAAAACAGGAAGAGAAATTTTCTACATACATCATTACATGTACTATAAAGTCAGGGGTGATCAAATTTATTAGAACAGAAAGTTGAAAACAGTTCAAATCCATGCATATATTTCTTCATTATCGCAATGATTTTAGAACTTTATTAGAACAGACGATTGAAGTTTGTCCCTAAAATTGGATATACTTGAATTTTGATAGGGGCATTATTGGAGGGATTGTCGTATTACAAAAAAGTTCTAATATCTTTCCAATAGCCAACTGAATACAGTCATTACAGTAATCTTACATATACTCTGCATTGACAAATAATATCATACTAACTTGGTATTACTATAATACATGTACGTGATGCTAAGTAACATATCCACTTTACTCTGGGCAGCACCAAGTTTGCGACGAAAAACGGGATTGTTCGAATTTATTGTTTCACAGGTATATTGAAAATGCTAGGTTTTCATTTTATTAAGATGGAGAAAATCATGATGAGAAAAATCAGCCGTTTTCGAATTAAGTCTGGAAGGCGAATAATTAGGGAAATGACTGTAACATGCATCTTCAATACCTCATTGACTTGATGCATCTAATAATATTGGGGAGGGAAGACTGCTTTGGTCGTGAATGACTCCCTCACAGCCCCAAAACACTGTTTTGCCCACTAGTGGGCCCCCCAATCCCTAAGCATAGAGAGCGATCTCTGTCAAGAGATCCTGACCTCTTGTGTTCAATAGATTAACCTAGTTGAGGTTTTGAAGTTCAGACACAAGACTCTTGTACTGATGGAAAGTCAATTCAGCTGATTGTTGACAAGGTCCGGGAAAACCTGGCTGAATTCTATCACGACTATGTAATAAGAAGATCAGAAAAGGTAAAATACTTAGATAAGATATGCTATTAAAATAAACTCATCTAAATACTATCTATTTGTATTTTAATACAGAAGAACATTCTTCCCATTTAAAAAGTTCTTTAAAGAGGAAGAAGCTATTTTTCTAAGGGTGCAGATAACTTCAAGAGCAATATGTACATATATAAAGCATACATTCTTCGTATAGTGAGACAACACAGTGATGATTCACAATTAATAGCTGTTGGGATCATATACTAGTACATGTAACATAGCTTAAATTTCTAAGTGCATATATATGTACTATATATATGTTGTGACCGGTGGGAGGTATATCCACCAATCTTGTCCACCTATAATATATACGTTCCAGATAATACTACTAAATACATTCTTTCCAGTAGTTCTTACCCTTGCTAACATATTCTCCATACACTTTCAGCCATAACTTGCTGACTGAATTATCATATATAGCCTCATTTGAGCCGATTTGCATAATCCTAAAGATGGAAACGATGTGTAAATTCAAAATGGCGACCTTCATAAATCTGTGATTTTGAATTCTTGCTTCAACATGTTTAAAGAGCATGAAATGAATCTATTCTGTCGTGAATTGGTAATTCATAAAATGCTGAACCATTGTATTCATACATAGAACAGTAAGATCAGCTTTCAAAGACAAAGTCAGTGAAAAAGGGATGTAGAAATGGCATCATTATAACATCAGCAGACAAGCCAATATTCAAATTTAGTATAAAACATTTAAAACTTAATAAGAGTGGAGAGTTGGTTTTCCTTCAGATCGTCATGATAATAATTTCCAAAAATTTGAAAAAATAATATTCAACAGAAAAATGACAAAGTGGACTGAATACACAGACAAGTCGATAATTGATTGTAATATCAGTACTATTGTATTCGAAACAGAGATTTCCAAATATTCGAAATAGAGAATTCAACAGAAAAATGTAAAAAGGGACTGAATACACAGGCAATTGATACCAACAAGTACATGTACCACTCAGTATTCAAGGGAACTTAAGTAATATTACTGGTAGGAAAGGTACCATTCAGTTTTTAACTGTAACCAAACAGTAACTAATCTGTCACTCATTGGATACTATGTATTTTCTGCTGATTGGCTATCAAGCAGTTACCAGCCAGTTACTTCTATGTTACCATTTCAATTGACTCTTATTTACATACTGGTAACACTGCATTAGTAACTTGATTGGTTACTGCAGGGCTCCGTGTTTAGAATTAGTGCGCGAGCTAAAAATAGCTCATATCAAAATATCTAGGAAAGGGTATTTAAAAGTCAGGCGAGTGATTGCAATATAATACAATATAAAATGTGACAGTTTACGTGAGCTAAAATCACTCTCGTGACATGAATTTACGCGAGCGTTTGCGTGCAGGTGAGCTATCACTCGCGTTAAACACGAAGCCCTGTTACTGCCCAGTTACTGAATGGTTACCAAACAGTAATGCTTTCCAAACAGTACCTCTTCAAATAAAAATCCACACAATGGTAAAGCTGAAATATAAATAGCATTACTTTTGTCTCAAAGTGAGGGCATGTACAATATGGTCTTGTTTCTATGATACAACATAACTAAGATTGAGGATGTTTCAAGTTCAGATATGTATTTACAAACCCTATTTCTTCTACATGTAATTATTCAGACGGCAAAACTTAACTTCAGGCATTGGGAGAGAGAAATTCTGCTAACATTCTACAAATTTTATCAGCTATCTTTTCAGTTCTTGGGATAAATAATATGTCACAGATGTAGCCTCAGTTCACATAAAGATGGTTTTATTCTGCTTCTTAGTCTAAAATTGCTGTTCGGAAAATTAGAAGAAATAGGATATAAACATTAAATTCCACAAGATGAGACTTTGACTTTGAGCTGAGCCATAAGTCATCACATGCCTGTCTGTACAAGCTATCCTTATACATTCTCTACATGTATGATGAAATTATAATAAGATAATTTCTATTAACCCGTCAAGCCATCTGTGATTTAGTAATCTATAAAATGCCCAAGTAATTTAGTGTGCAAATAAGAGTTACGTATCCTGCAATTATAGATAGTAGATAAAGAAACACATCATATGAATGGCCAGAAATGTAACACTCACTGTGTCCCTTGCTATCATTTATTCTGAGAGTTTATAAGTGCAGTAAATCACAGGGTAGTGAAAAAATCAATGAAAATCACTTAAATGAAAAATACTGAAAATAATTCAGTTGACATAGTAATGAAATGTCATGTAGTGTATAATAATATATAAATCTGAACTAAATATCTCTGAAGCTAGAATGACTATTAAGTATATTTCATTTACTAATAAGTGAAAACCTTAAAAAATACTTTTCGCCATTTTCCCCGTTAAGTAGATCCAGACCTGTGATCGACACATACATGTATCTGGTTTATAATGTTTATTGGCAAAGTACAAGTTAAACAAACTGGTAATGGTCACATGTTATCATGGTTAAAGTGTTTGTCAAGGAATGATCAATATCTGGAATGAACCTCCCATCACACAACATCACCGTATGAGGGTAGTGGTGCTGCGATGTCGGAATATTTAGGTGGTTTGGGCATGACCAACTGGACAGGGCGATGTACCTCCACCGAAGCCTGGTTCTGCCCTGGGTGTATAACTGTGGTCATGAGAATTCCCTGTCCACGGGGGGACGGTAACGTGTCATAGGCAGGTGGAGGCTCCGTGTACATACCTGCAGGATACTGGTCTTGTGACGGGGTGTATATCACTGAAATTCAGAAGGAGAACGACATATGTGAATCAGATTATATCATTTCAGCAGAGTGGAACATCATTCGTCTACCCTTGGTCCTCATCTGGATTTGAACCGTGACTGAAAAATAATTTAGTGTTGCATACACTCCTCTAACTCTCCATACTACCTCACATGAAATTCTTTTGAGGACCAACTATTATGAACGATCTTATCCAGAATCTGTAATGGTCATTGTCAGCTTCTAGCCATGAATAGTTCATGTACTTTGGCTGAAAGCATGGTTATGAACGTCTTCCCCAGGCAAGCCGAGTCCTTAAAGAAGCTTCACTCTTTGCCCTTGCTCGATTTTGATAGGTACTTTGGGTATAGTGAACATCAAATGCGTCCTCACAAATACACATCTCCCAACATTCGGAGTCAATCAGCATGTTTCGATATAAATATGAAGCAATGCTTACTGATTTGCACACTGATGTGCTCTTAATGCAAAATTCACCAGTGAGGACTATATATACATGTATATCAAATTAGTCACGTACATGTACTTGAAAAACAAGCTCAATGTGCTTCATTATCTCTCATGACAGGATGTGGGACTTGAAACAATTACAACTCATCAAGTTGTTTGTCTGTAGTGCTATTTCAATGCCCTCAATATTGGAAAAGGTCTAAAAAATCTTCTCTTGTGAAAATGATTTTAAGGATATGTAACCCCCCTGAGGCAGTTTTGTACACCCATTGGATATTTGTCTTCTGTATCAATAAATATTCAACATAACAATAATAATACTAGTATATATTTTATGTCCTGAGGAATTATTAATTTACATAACTTTTCCCACCACTGTACATATAGAAAATATTCAAAATTAAAAAAAAATGAATTGAAAATAGCCTCCATTTTTCAATCAAAATTTCATGAAAACTGTTCAACATACTTCACATTTGATGGCATATCTTGATCAAAGACAACTAGAACTAGTAAAAAGAATCTCAGTTTTTTAAATTATTTTTATAGCATTTTAACTATTGAATTGACAAGAATTGATTATCTTACAACCTTCTAAATTAAAAGTTGAATTGACAAGCGCTCTGAGAACCCCAACATCTCGCCTTGCGGGGTCATCCGCCGAAGGGGCAGCAGTATTGAAAGAATACATGTAGAGCAAACAATAAGGTCTGGAAAAGGTGATGTGGTACAGACAATAATGTCTGGAATAGATTATCTGGTACAGACAATAACATCAGTCCCATGTGGGGTTACTGACATATAAGTTAACCCCATGCAGGATGGATAGGACAGTGCCATCGGATTACTGCTGCATAGGGCAGTCCAGTGTGAGATTACTGCTGGATAGGTCAGTCCCATGTGAGATTACTGCTGGATAGGCCAGTCCTGTGTAGGATTACTGCTGGATGGACCAGTCCTGTGTGTTATTACTGATGAATAGACCAGTCCCCTGTGGGATTACTGTTGGATAGTCCAGTCCCAAGTGGGATTACTGCTGGATAGGCCAGTCCTGTCTGGGATTACTGCTGGATAGACGAGTCTCGTATGGGATTAATGCTGGATAGAACAGTCCCGTGTGGGATTACTGCTGCATAGGCAGTCCAGTGTGGGATTACTGCTGCATACGGCAGTCCTGTGTGGGATTACGGCTGGGGAGGCCAGTCCCATGTGGGATTATGGCTGGATAGGTCAGTGCCATGTGGGATTACTGCTGCATATTGCAGTCCAGTGTCATATTACTTCTGGATAGCTCAGTCCTGTGTGGAATTACTGCTGGATAGGCCAGTCCCATATGGGATTACTGCTGGATAGGCCAGTCCGGTCTGGGATTACTGCTGGATAGGTCAGTCCCATGTGGTATTACTGCTTGATAGGTCAGTGCCATTTGGGATTACTGCTGGATAGGTCAGTCCTGTGTTAGATTACTGCTGGATAGGCACTGCTGGATAGGTCAGTCCCGTGTGGGATTACTGCGGGAGAGCTGTGACCTAGGAAAACATGAAACATGTCCACCAAGTTTTATAATCATCCCACGAAAGGTTCAACAAACTTTCCATGTACAGATCTACATGTGAATTTTTGCCCAACAAAACCTTATCAATGGAAAGCTACAAAGTCTAAACTGCAATAATTAGGACAAAATCTTCTAATCATAAGAAACATGTGTACCTAGTTCATAATCATTCAATGACAGCTGACAACTGCAGCAAACTGTGGTGTACAGATGTACATGTGCACTTCAGCTAAACGCAACATAATTTGGAGAAATATTAATATTTCATCTCAAAATTAGCACATGTACATTCTCTAATCACAAGAACATGTGTACCAAGTTTCATAATCATCCAATGAGAGCTGACAACTGCAGCAAACTTACCATGTACAGATGTACAGGTGCACTTCAGCTAAACGCAAAACTCTATCATAGGGATTTTAACATTGGAGCACCCCAGGGGTAGTACCCCCAGGTGGCATACCCACCCCCCATATTTCTTTTATTTTTTTTTATTTTTTCTAATTTTTCTAGATTTTTTTTTTTAATTTGCTAAACCAAAACCTTTTCATTTCCAGGCAGGGGACACCAACCCCGACACCGACATCCTCTCCCCCCCCCCCCCTCACAATATCTCGTAAGGGGAGATAAAAATTAATATTTCTTCTCAAAAATAGCACAGGTACATCCTCTAAACATAAGAAATATGTGTACCAAATTTCAGAATCATCCAATGACAGCTGACAACTGCAACAAACTTTCTAAGTACAGATGTACATGTGCACTTCAGTTAAATGCAAAACTCTATCATAGGGATTTTAACATTGGAGCACCCCAGGGGTAGTACCCCCAGGTGGCATACCCATCCCCCATACTTTTTATATTTTTTACATATTTTTTCTAATTTTTCTAGATTGTTTTTTTAATTTGCTAAACCAAAAACCTTATCATTTCCAGGCAGGGGACACCGACGACGACATCCTCTTTCCCCCCTAGATTACAATGTAAATAACAGGCATGCCAAATTTCACAAGCGCAGCATGAATACTTTTCGGGAAAAACGAGCAAAAAACTTGATTTTGGCCAAAAAAAATGAAATGCTCGAAATTGATCAAAAAACGTTCAGGTATACACAGGGCTACAGATCAATTTGGGCACACCCTCTATTCGGCGCGGCAAAATTCCATGGCTCGGCGAAAGTCCCCGAATTCTGGCAAACTTTTTTAGATTATTTTTTTATGCTCTCTAATTTGGGCACATCCTAATTTGGTTTAATGTTGTATCTACATGTAGGGTGTAATCTAAAGCCCCGATACATTTGAAGGAATAATTCAAAGGAATTTTGCAACCTGCCATATAGAACCTAGTCACCAACCTACTTATTCCAGATATAGCAAAGCCCAGGCCGCGCTTCTATTTATTAATGTCAGACAATTAAGCTGGTCATTCCCTGCAGTCAATTAGAGCACAATACACTCTCGTGCTGTCATTAGCACCTCAAAATACACAGTTCCCAGAAAGGTTATTCTGTTACCAGTAGCGTACCGGTCCACCCAACATAATCTGTTTAACTTATATTTCACATATTTTAGGAACTAAATATTCAAACCTAAAATTGAACCACTTATTATTGGAATTTTGATTTCATTTTTTAACCAAATACTAGACCCAATACTGAATATTCAAATAATGACATAACAAAGAAAATGACAAATTTTGACCCTATCCTTAACTTCAGAATCACCAGAGAATATATTGTGTCTGAAGTAACATGTACAATGTAGTTATCATATTATATTCTATTAAAAATAAAGAGCAATATACTTTCTACTAAATGCTGTTTACATCCATATGTATTGTGTCCCAGCTACAATGTCACAGTGTCTCAGTGTCAGGCGGAGAATGTATTTTTAGTATGTTCACAACCAGGACAACAAAAATGTGATAGAATTGGGAGGACTGTACATGAAGTGCCCATATCATGCTCACACAATACAAGGCTGGAAATAGGTACCTGCCAAATTTTAAAACACCCCTGCAGATCATGATGAACTATTCCAGCTTGAATCTCCATTTACAAAGGTAAACCAGTCATGGTGCAGAACATTTTCCAAAATAGGGGTGACAAGTAGTTATGACAGGTGCTTATTTCCAGGCTTGCAATACATATAGAATTTTGGACAAAGTCTGCTAATGTCATGGGCATCAATTCAGGTGGGGAAGAGTTTCATACTGATGTTCTGTTGGAGCTTGACTGAATTTTCTGAAGCTGTAGAAATGCTCTCGAACATGTATATTGCTCTTTATACTGGAATCATGTACCAGCAATCTGATGCTGGAAAAGAAATCAAGGTCAGTCATCTCCGAAAGCTTTCGGATCTATTCTCAATGGCGGACTTGCACAAAAGAGCCAGGAGATGAACAGGAAGTGGCAATCAAGGAACCTGATGGTATTGTGCAAGGCCCCATCAATTGCATGTGGATATGATTGTGACCTTGAGGAAAGGTCAAGGTCAGTCATATTCCATAGATGTCTAATCCATCATCAGAACTTTGCTTATGTGGGACTGGTATGGATTTGAAGTTTGGTAAAAATCCTTTAACACATATCATAATACATAGAATCTGACCTTGAAAAATTTACTTCTGGATCATTACCAGATGCATATATAGTATTTAATTGCAAAGTTTTGCTATAATTCTTCAAAATTTATCATGATAGACAGTGTACGACCTTGTTGAAAGAGGTCAAGGTCAGAAAACTCGAGTAGGCTTCAAGTTCATCACAAGTTACATATGTAATATGAATTTGATGACTAACCATAATCATTCAAATAATTATGCAAAAACTAGAATTTGACCTTGATAAAATAGGTCAAGGTCTATCATTTTCCATAAGATTCTAATCAGTTGCATATGTGATACGAGTTCAGAATTCCTGGCTGGAATCCTTCTTGAGATATCTTGCTTAGAAGGAAAATGGACAGACACTGCAGATGACGAAAATACCTCTTCGGCCAAATTTGGTCTGAGAAGTAAAAAGGACTATTATGTTTATATTATGAATATTTAATGAACATATGAGTTTAAGTTATATTCATCCACATTGTAGCATACATGTAGGCAGAAACAAAATTAAATGACTCAGAACATTTCGTTCCAGTGTCATGCATCAGTGTGCATATCAATCAGTATTATTTCGGATTATAAAAATCAGGAAACACAGACTTCATTTAGCTTATGTTAGGTTGCCTAGATCTTGTCCCAAGCCAGTGTGTGAGGTTTGTTAGAGCTGCAAGCAAGACTGGACAGATTGGATACTTGTACTCCATATCACACAGAGCTCCCACACAAGTCAGTGCCCTTTTTCTCCATAACATTGTCAGCAGATCCTACACAGGTGGACTTGAGCTTGTGGAAGGACCGGCCTTGTCTTCCAGAAGATGGGTTATCAGCTGCAATGTGAATTAGATTTACTAGAGTATCAGTCAGATATGTACTCACCTGAACAAGTATGGAAACACTGGGGGTTTGGATGTTGCTGTGTCTGGTTTTGGTTAAACCTCCATTTCCTGCTAATAAACAACCGCCCCAGAATGACAACACCCACCAGCACGATCAGACCACACACTGTCGAATAGAATTAAGATATGTACCCATAAGATGCGAGGCAACAATATAATAAGCTATAGTGTCCGAGTCCATGTTTCAGGGATGTGATGTAATGGTGAATTGAATAAACTCGGTTATGCTGGAGGTTATTTCAGTTTAACTTGAGGAGACCCTCTAATGGTTACCATAATTTTTTGTGTTAACATGTAGGCAATTAACCATGATATAGGAAGCTCCTGTTAAAGCCTGTTACAGGTTATCAGGAAACATGCTTTGGTTACGTTAAAATGGTACATGATTGCTCGGTCAGTGATGTAGATTGTTTTGCTTTATCTTTGGAGTCTTGTTAAACCTTATATTTTTTTAATGTTGAATCAGTTATGCCCTGCTCTTTCCATTGAGCACATATTCTATAGCCATCCCTGTCTCGGGAACAGTACTCAACCACTGCTGAATATGTACGAGGTTAACCAGGGCTATGGTGGCATACAGATTTATCCCTTTACATTCCCCTCTACATTTGAAGTCATTGTCCCGATTGACCATCATGAATCTGGGATGGGCCCGGTGGCACCCAAACCAATGAATCTACCATCAGTTGTCACAGTAAAATCGGAAGAAAAGTCTGGATGTGTCAGAGTTGTGGGTCTCAGAGTTTGTCCATACATCTTCAATTGCATTCCTCTGACCAAGTGAATTATGCAGGCTTGGTTCTCCTCTTGTGTGATCCCATCTGTGCATAGGAACAAACCTTGGTAGAATCCAATATACTCAAGCAGACATCAGACAGATCTGTCAACACTGTTTGGAGTTGGTTAGTATCCTAATACCCTCCAATGACATTGTGACCAAATAATCTCACATCTTGTTGGAGCAAGTACGTAGCATTTTTCAGGTTGAAATTTGAGTCCACGGTCCTGGTCAAAGCCATTTAAACATTTGTTCAACTGCATTAAATGACCGTCAAAGTCAGGACTGTACACCAGGATGTCATCCAGATATATCACAAGTGTCACCCATTTCAAGTCACCTAGACAACCCACCATGAATAGCTGGAATGTAGAGAACCCCTTACAAGTCCGAAAGGTGTTTCTCATTTATTCAAAAAGGCTAACAGGCATCCTTAGGCCGCTGTTAATTAATGGTTCGTTTCCCGTAACCCGCCCGCATCAGTATTTTTGCAAGCAATAATTACGCATTGTATTAATTATTGTAGCCCGAAAACATCGGCTAAGGGGTCTATTTTTTATTTTTTTTTTATTGTTGTTGCTGACCCCTTTAGCCCGAATCACATATACAGACCGAAAAGGAAAAAAATAAATAAGACGTCAGTCGCTCGAGATCTTCAACTGCACACGGCGTGGGGAATTGAGACAAAGGCACGAAAAGCATTTTATCGAATAAATAATATGATTTGGCATCTCCAGAACTTTGATAATCAACTAATGACTCATTCCGTTAGACGAAATCTTCTTCCAAACTCTAATTTTGTCATCTAACTCGTCAAGTTGCCGCCATTTTCAGTGTCGTTGACAGAACGAGATTTCCAACGCGATTGACCTTTCTGACCACGTGACTCGTCCATTTCACCATAGTCAGATCAGAAAGGTCACGATACTAGTGCGCGCGCGCGGCCAAGTCTCGTTGAACGGTAATCTGAGGAAATGGCGGTAAACATCGAAATCGAGCGTTTATCGGGTTTTCTTCGTCGTCACTAATTTTTTGGAGTCCCAAACAGTCATTAGAGATGGTACATGGTGAAAGAACCTCAGGTCGGTCAAACTGTATCAAATTGGCATATTTTTTCTCTCCCGTTTCGTTATTTTCGTCAGCGAAAAGTTGCTCTTCGCGAGGCGAATTTTTTTCTCCAAAATTTAACCCACCCTCGATCTCGGCTGTGATAGGAATGCCACGCCCCCTTACCCTAAATTTACCTATCACAGCCAGAGTTTCTGGGTTATAATTATTGGTACTGATCGCTAAAAAAAAATGCCTATAATGAGTTCTGATTTCGCGAAGCAGCGCTCTCCAGTGATTAAATTGCTCGTAAAATATCGAGATTGTCGTAACAAGTTTCGTAAAGCCGTCTCTTTGTACCATCCCTTCGAAGGGCACTGCAGCGCCACCTGCTGTGCAGTTCAAGGGATTCCCCATAAACTGACCAATGAAACGGCAAACTTTCTTGGGAATCCTCTAAGCTACGTCATTATGTTTTCCAGTCGGAGCTCCGGAAGGAAATTCTGTGGTCTCAATTCCGTAGTTTGTCTGATCGCAAAAACAGTAAATAACAACAAACTGAACATCCACAATGTAATCTAACGAAATATGCATTGAGAAGTGAAGAAGTATAACTATTCGTCTGCAAACTAGATATTGATTTGCGCGCGGAGTTCTCAAATCAAACGGAAGTATGTTCATCATACACCCCTCTCGTTCCTCGTACACCGCGCAATGAATTTAGACATGTTGGCATGGTTGATCGCATTCATCCTGGTGTTGATCAAAATGATTTTGGCCAACGGAGCCACGATAGCTTCAACAAACGGTCAGTTTTATGTTAAATTCACAACTTTCCTATTCTCTGAGAAGACGACCGCCAGCTTTGTCATCGAGCGTTTTCTTTCCAAGGCAGATTTGAAACTTTCGTCGATGATTCTCCTGCCTTATATGGGCGCTTGTAATCAGCAAATAAATTCTATAAATCTATAAATCACTCCGTGCCATGGATCAAGAATCCACAGTGGCGGACTTGGAAGAGAAGAAAGACTTCTCTTCCAAGTCTTTACTGACTGAAAATCAGAAGAAGGCATCATGATTAGACCAAAGCTGTTGTTGTTGTTGACCAGTGACTTGCTTAGGACAGCTGTATTATAGTAAAATTTATGAATCCTAAAAAATTAGGATTATTACTATTTATGGTTGCTTTGGTGAATGGTGATTTAATATTGTGAGCCAGTACTAATCTGATGGAAACCAGTTCTAAATTCGCTCCATATATGACCCCTCACATAATGTATTTTATGTCATGTCTATGGATTGTGATCTGTGATTTCTTTTTAATGGTTATTATGTATGCATTATTCATTTAATTAGCAGGTCACTGTTCCTCTAGCAGAGGTTTTGTTTGATAAATCTAGTCCAGTAAAAGGTTTTATATTTTCAAATTTTGCATCCCAAGTTTTGTTTTAGTATTTTTTTTCTTTCTCGCTAGGTAATAATTAATAATTAATAATTATCGCCCTCAGCATGTCTGTTTTCAAAAGCAAGGTTACGAGAAACAAAGAATTAATTAACAACGGCCTTACTGATTTTTTTCTTCGACCCTCTGAATTCATCTGTACTTAAAACCTGGCAGACAGGAGATATCTGTTGCACTGTTTCAGTTGGTTAGTATTTTAACACTTTTGTCTTTTGGGATAAGTTATAGTGCCCACCGATAACTTTGTTACACAATAAGGTCACTTCTTGTTGGAGCAAGTAGCACTTTTCAGGTTGACAATAGAGTCCACCGTCTGGGCCAAAGCAATGTAAGCACTTGATCTATGTGCATTAAGTGTATGTCTGCAGGACTATACATCAAGATGTCATCCAGATGGGTCAGAAGTGGCACCATTTCAGGTCCCCAAGACAACTCATGAGATATATAAGCGAAATATTCTCACATGTGACATTAACCAAACTCCCCTTCCATAAGTAGCTGGAATGTAGAGAGCTCTTTACAAGCCCAAAAGACAGTCTCATCCATTCAAAAGGCATTATTACTGCTTTTCGTCCTTGGTCCTATGGATGCAATTGAACCATGAAGCAACCAGATGTCATATACAAGGACGAGGATAAATGTGCCTTGCCCAGTTTGTCAAAGGATTCTTCTATGTGAGTTCACTCAAACTCCTGTCATCACAGAAGAATCAGATTTTTTTTGCGGATAATAAACTGGTCGAGATGATCATGAGCTTACACTGCTGTTCACAATTCCCTGACCTACATGGTCAGTAATATATTTCTTTCACTCTTGGAACAGAGGAGAGCTTCAATGGTCAGCATCCTACGTATCAATTTTATGCACCAATGTAGTGCAACATCTACTGTAACTAAAATGATGGGAGTTAGCTTTGCAGCAACAGTGGGTATCTTAATTATCCTGCTTGTTTTTAAACTGTGCTCCCCCTCCGCAGGAGGGCCACGCATGGAGTCCCCTGAGCCTGCCTACAGCGGTAGCGCAAGCTCTACTGGGCAAACAGTGTTTTCCCCTTGATTTCTTCAGCTTATAAATATAGAAAAAAAAAAAAGCTTATAAACTGACTAAACTGAACTTACACAGGTGTGTTTCATACAGACAAACAGATTTATTTCATTGTTCATGTTGTTAGTTGTGAAGCTGGAAGAACCCGCATGCCTATATTACAGGCAACATATTTTCTCAGTCTGCTTAATCCCCTGGCCAGACGCATGCATCTTGCCGATTTTCTAATTTTTCGACCATTTGGGCCCATTAGCTCCATCACTGGGTGTGTCAGTACACTTTCCCGAAACACACAGCTTCTAAATTTCTTCGAAAAATGCATAAAATTTGCTAATAAAAATAGGGAATTAAAGAGGATAAAATGAAAACCCGAGGGGTTCAAGTCCCCCGATGTTGATCCAATTAACTTGACTTTGAACCGTAACTCTTAGTACCCAGCATGCAGAGCAATCCGAAGTGAGATCCAGTTATTCCTAATGCTAATTTTTCCTAATGCGGCCAGGACTTGACAGATATTGTATGATAAAATTTTAACTTGACCCACAGGTGGCGCCACCTATATGCAGATTGGCGTGAAAAACAATCTCAAGCGAGATATTGAGGTGAGGTACACACATACCAAATTTGAAAAGAATCCGTTCAGTTTTTCTAAAGTTATTGTCCGGAAACAAAATTTTAACTTTGCCCCCCAGGTGGCGCCACCTGTTGGCGGATCAGTGCGAAAAACTATCCCAAGCAAGATCTTGAGGTGAGGTACCTACACACCAAATTTGAAAAGAATCCGTTCAGTTTTTGTAAAGTTATTGTCTGGAAATGAAACTTTTATCTTTGCCTCCAGGTGGCGCCACCTATGGGCGGATCGGTGCAAAAAACAATCCCAAGCAAGATCTTGGGGCAGGGTACCCACAAATCAAATCTGAAAAAGGGATCCGTTCAGTTTTTCAGAAGTTATTGTCTGGAAACAAAGTCGGACGGACGCACAGACGGACGGACGCACAGATGGACCCAATACTATAGTCCCCCTTTAGCCCTTCGGGCGTTGGGGGACAATGACCTTGATAATATGTATACTGGCTGCTGTCTGGCTGCTGAAGTCTTACACCAGTGACATCATCAGCATAAGAAATTTCACTATTTTTAAATGAGTGACAATTTTAAAGGTCAACCCAAACGATCTGAGGTCAAAAATATAAAAAAATAGTCCATTCGATTCTGAAAATAATGATATTTTTTTAATAATTTTGTGCCGTCTGGTTGGCGAGATATTGCCGTTTGAAAGGTGAAAATCGTTCTGTCAATTCCAGCTGTGACGTCACGAAGGGACAGCCATCTTGTATTCTCTATGTTAAAGCCGTATACCACAGTCATAACTAGCTGCTGATTTCTGGATATTTTCGGAGTATCGGGGCATCATTTGTTAAATATGCCGCAACGTTGTGCAGTGGGACGTTGCAGTTTTACTACAGATGACGGTGTTAGTATTCATTTGTGGCCTAAAGACGAGAAAATCGCTGCAAATTGGACGAAATTTGTACGCAACACGAGGGTGTGGAAAGAGGGTCCGAGCCAGTACTCGTATAATTTGCTCGGTACATTTTGACAGAAAGACATCATTCGAGGACCTCTACCACGTAGCAGTTGAATTCGGGTCTGACCAAAACTAAAGAGAACAGCTATATTCCAACTATCAAACCTAAGAACAATCAGAATGTGACGGCAAAGAAATCGGACAAGGAGAATCTACCACGGACATCGGCTGAACGAACCTTGCCTGCAAGCGAGGCCTCGGGCAGGGAGACGGCTGTACATGCCCTGCTCGCTCTCGCGTCCCCGATGAACGCCCAGAATGCTATCCATGATGTGGCATTTGTTGCTTGAGCACAGGAGTTAGACTGGATGAGTCTCTATTTCATATGTACTATTTAATAATAATAAAATGATCTTTCTTAAATATATATACGTTTTATAAGTAAATAAATAAAAAAAAATAAAATAAAAAAAAAAAAATGAAAAAATTATTTCAAGTATTTCTTAATAGGCAGTTACTTCCTTTTGTTTCCCCTTTAAAATACATCATGAAACAAGGGCTGGGTCCAGTCTACCTACAAGTGTGAGAGTGCATGTAGATTAGACAACGACAAAGTTGTACAGTGATCGGGCAAGCCGGTCACCTTTTATTGTTTTTTTTTCTGAACACCTATTGGTTCTGAACACTAATTGGAGTGACTGGCTGTAGATACAGAAGTGATGGAAATATCATTCGATTTCAATTTAATTGAAGCAATTTGTCGAAAATTGAGCAAATGTGAATGCCGATCCATGTCATTTCGACACCCACTCACCGCGGCTTACTTTTCGCCATGAATGTCCAAAGTTTTTTATCAAACTATATAATTCTGAAATTGGTATTTCATGGGGATTACGGGAAAACAAACTGAATTCAAATCGGACGTATATCAGTAGAGTTATCAACAGTTTACTGTCCATTCTGTCGAATCCCGGAGTTTATCCCTTCGAAAAGGCCGTCTCGGCCAGTAACAACAACAACAATACAAACGTGCTCGTTCTTTACATCACAGAATCGTTCTACATTCAATACAGTTTGAAATATATGGACATTTGGTCTTATAGATGACGATAATAAGGTTTCCAGTCAAGTTGCAAACCACTCTGTATTCAACAAACGACGTCTCCGAATCCTGTCGTCGTCGAGTTCCACGTTGTCAGAATGGTTGTCACTGTCAGAGTCAGAGCCATACGGCTCAAATTGATAGGGCCGAATTCCGTCGTTGGTCTTCAAACAACTGTTATTTTGCCCGTCATCATCCTCCTCTATGTCTATTTCATCTTCTTGGCGAAAAATATTTCCATCTAAGGTCAGCTGGTATCGCTCGAATCGACATCTGAATCAGAGCTCTGACTGCACTCGCTTTCCATGTTATCCGCTATTTTTTCTCAGGCAATTGCCCTGCGTGATGTCATCAACCCAGCTGTGAAAGTGTGAAAAAGCCCACTTTGCTCCCATATTACGTGTGTTTCTGATCGGATTAGAATTTTTTCAATATTTTTTTCATACAAAGTGAAGTATTAACTATGATTTTTAAGGATTTTTAGACAAAAAAAATTCCGTTTGGGTTGACCTTTAAGGCTTATACATTTGAAAATCTTAGAGAAGAGTTAGGGTGTCCCTTCAACATGGCATTTCATTTATTGGACTAGACTTGTGGTCCTACATGTAGTGTACTGGCTCAGTCCTGTAGATTTACCTAATTGTGGATGATGTACCGTATATAAAGTGTACTGACACCATCTATTGATCTTTTGTCCTGGCATTGAGGTGTTTTGGCCTTGTCTTGTGGTGTTAATAGGTGTCAGACTAATCTAAAGATATTTTTCACCCCCGTCTTTATTTAATAATTGACCTAATCTTGGAGATATGAAACAAACAAGAAAAGACAGACATCACAATCAATAGACTTTTTTGCCACGATTTTGAGTTATACCCACAACTGGACCACAATCCCCGCCCTTGACTTATGTTACAAACAATTTTCAGTGGTTACCTTGACCGTTGAAGTTTTGACGTCCTTTTTACATGTATAAGTTATACCCAAAGTCTGGTACAAAAAGACAGTTAACAGACTGACAGACAATATGCATAATCCAATAGACTTGTTCTCTGTAATGAGTTACCTCAATTTCATCAAAGTCCACATCCCTCAACTGAAATTATAAATCTCATAGACATAACAATTTTGAATGATTTCTTGATATTGGGGCACAGTGACTTTGACTTTTGGCTCTGAAATGAAAAAGCGTTAGACATCTCCACATTATAGATAAGGTATGAACAAAGTTTAGAACTTGTAGAGCTGAAGATATAAAAAAAAGCTCAGAAATGTTAACAGATGGACAGAACTCAATATAACCTCATCTAACAATATGATTTTGAAATATAATAAAGTCTTACCCATTCCCATAATGCAAAGCATGATGGATACGGAATATTTGGACCGGACAGCATCTGCAATGAACGCACTCCCGAGAACGAACATGAGCAGTCCCACTAGAGCAGCACATGTGAATCCAATCATCATCTGGCGCCATAACTTCGGACCTCCAATATCCTCAAGTTTGTACGAAGCACGACCAGAGTCTCGGTGCTGAAGATGTTCGCAGGCACGGGGTCGGTCTGGGTTATAGGGAATGTTAGTAGGACGCACAGACAAAGGACCCCGTGCTGAGCGAGTGGACATACCCGAGGCTGAGACAAACATGGTGAAAGATGGGCCAGTATTAACCTGTCCGCAGCTTCTGTAGTCTGATGAGCATGGACTGCTCACATATCTGACATAACATGGGACCCAAACTGCTGAGCACTAATTAATATGACATCAGCATTAACTTCTGGTGTTAAGACAGGAACAGTTTGCTTCACAACAGGAGCATGGAATGTTCGCTTCTTCAAACTGATGGTATGCCGCATGCATACACAGTACTCGTATTATGCCATGAACATAATACACTGATGTTAAGACATGTCCGGCTGTTAAGGATTACTATTACTCTCAATGCAATGTCTCCAAGTCAGCAGCACTGAAAAAAAGAAAAGAATTCATTTTAAAATTCTATTTTTACTATTGCCACAATAAGCATTCAGATTCTCTGAGCGAAATTTGTGTAATGTGGAGGATAGTTGCAGAAATATGTTTATGGTCGCGACTAGGAAAAATCAAGTACCGGCACAATCTTTTGGTAGCCATGTTCGCAATACCAGTCGCGATCTATGATCTATGTGTCACAGGACAATAGAATCTGGGTTTTACAATATAAATAAGAAACAATTACAGATTCACTTGCACACTGGTGTAGGCCATGCTGTGAGCTATGCGAATAAATTTTAGGGTCGTTTAATTTTGTTGTCTATGCCATAAGGCTGGTTAAAATTCCTGTTTAGCATGATCTTTTGAAAAAATAATCTGGGTAGGGAGGGTGATTTTTTTGATTTTTTTTTTAATGAAAGTGGTCCGTGAAAATAAAATCCCAAAACCTTGCCTCGTTACGGGTGGATTTTTGTTATTCTATCAATGAATGATTTCCTGTCTTCACTATGTGCATGGGTACTTGCAGCCAGCACTCATATATTTTGAAAATGGGAACCCAGTTACTTTTATTCATAAATGGGCTAATTCCCATGGCATTCGGCTATCTCCCACATGGTATTTTTAGCGCGACAGTCTGGCAGCGGAAAGTGACACTTGGACTAAATGAAATGTTATAGCCTACAAACACATTCCACGTAAATTTTCTTCAACTCTTTTTATTAAATTTGTTAATTAGGGTATGTTGTGATAAAAGAAATAAGGCTGAGCGATTCATGTCGATGAACTTGCTTTCGTGGGTGGGCGGTGATGCTAAACAGGAAACTTTTTTTAACCAGCCTAATGTGGAGGAATGGAAGATCAACGAACAGCGCCTGTTTCACCTGTGTTGTTTGGGTACTACTAAGACTGCCTTGTTGATTATCATGATTATTGAGTACCGTAATGATTTTTGGCAGGATATTATATCAGAGGTGTTTAGCTTATTACCGATTGCTGCAGAAGGCAGCTCTTACTTTGAAGCTGGTACTGGTTGGCTGAGATAGGTCACTGATTGTCTGTCAAAACACTGACAGTTGAATTTACGGTAGAGCAGGCTAGCCAAATTTACATGGCTTCATTCGTTCCTACTCAGCCATGCTTCCTCTTGAAATTACAAGTACAGTCCGGGACCACAAGGCTCCATCGGCCGTACGGCTCTATCGAGCAATAAAACAACCCCTCCCCACTCTCTGGCCAGCTACTTTTACTTAGTTAGGCAAATAATTTGATTGCCATGAGGAGCGGATGTGTTTGCAATCAGTCTTCAAACCTCAACTGCCGATTGAATTTCTCATTACCATTCGTACGAGTCACGTGATCGGTGTATCGCAGCATACTGATCACGTGACCTGTACGAAGCGGTACAACCTGTAACCATCTCGGTCATCTATACGAGGTAAGACTGACCCTGGGATCGTGTGTATCCATGTTCAGCCTACTTTCGGCAACTGCAAGAGGGAATTTCCAGAAATCACTACCACGTGACTTGGTCAGCCAATCAGCTAAAGTCTACCGACATAACCCCAACGTAACTCGCCATTTTCGAATCATGTTATGTCCTGCTTGCTCAAAATTACAGACCCACCACACCTCTTGGATGATACGAAAGTTATTCATACCTATATCTTTTGTAAGCCCAGGCAATAACTGTTTCCGAAGTGGTATGAAAGCCTGTAATTGATCAGATTTCTCCAGTCTGTTCTCCGCCGGATGAAGGCCGAACAGAATCCGGTAATATACCGGCTATCGCTCCGTGATAATGGAGACACACGATTCGCAAGCCATCTTATGGATGGTGAAGTGTACGCATTTGGATAGTGGTACTGATAAAAATTCAATCGGCCGTTGATGTTTGAAGCTTGATTGCAGAAATGTAAGCTCCTCATGACTGTCAAACTTTTTGCCAAACTCTTTAAATATAATGGACAGAAAGTGTTTTATTGCTCGATAGAGCCGTACGTACGTACGGCCCCTGGCATGCCTGGAGCCTTGTGGTTCCGGACTGTACAGAATCAGAATCAGAATCATTTATTTGCACAGATATGCCACAGAGGGCCAAAGGCAACTACACACAAGACAAAAACATAACAGTAGTAGTAACAGCAAAGTCCGTATATACAAATCTATATGAAATATTAACCTGTCTAGTATGTAATGACAGATACAGATGTACTGTGTTGTATAGTATATTATAGAGAAACAGATGCTACTCCCTGATAACGAGCAAATGTATTCAAGAGCTCTGCACTGATGATACCTGTACATTAAGACTCAAGTCAGTGACAAGAAGGGTATATTATAAACCAAATGAGTATTACTCGTCAGTTAACGTTGGTTGACAATGCGATCAGTATAAGTAGAGAAGCACTCCGCTGTAAATTCAATAAGAGGAAGCATGGCTGAGTAGGAACGAACGAAGTCATGTAATCTTGGCTAAGAGCAGGTCAACAATCATGCACTACATGATTTATTATCATGATAGAGCCCACATTTGGGTCATTACATGTTGAATGAACAATACATGTGACTGCAGGCACTGTGACTGTGCAGAAATCAAGTGACACTTTGCATGCATGGATTTGACTGTTTTGGTGGGACAAACTGACAGCACCGACTGAGATTCTCAACCTCGGTACTAAACAGAACACATTGGACAACTGCAAAATAAATTGAGATAAAAATAACAAATAGCAAAAATACATTCCGAGCTCAACTGATGGAACTCTTGACAGGCCAAATTCTACCCACCAACTTGCCCATTTTGCATTTTGACATCCGTCAGCATCCTCCCTGTGCCGTCTGCTCACACAAGATATGTTTAACTCTGCTGCCACACGTAAAAACCCGCCTCCGCCAGAACTATTTCCTTAGGTTACATATGTAACATTTATGTTACAAAACTTATGTAACGTTTATGAAATTTTTAAAAATATACATGAATTATTTGTGTAAGTAACGAAAACTCGCTCAAACCGCTTAAGATATTCTTGAATAATCAACGGCCTCGCGGATTAATTTTACCCTCTGAAGTTTGCGTGTATTAAACTCGCGGCAGAGCTAACGCTGAAAGTCGACATGCGCTTTGTTGGATAACCTCCATCTATATGCTTATTTGTAAATCGATAGACACAAGTCAAGATTTAACCTGTTTAATATAAAACTAAGACAACATAATAATTCAAAGTCTTGTAACACATATCTTCTTTTCTTATTATTTAGTTTTAAGACAGACATCGTTGAACTCGAGCTTTGTTTGGAGGGTATATATATGGAAGTCACATGTTGTTGTTGAAACGTCATTTTTCACGGAAGAATAATCAACTTCGAGATCAAAAATGTCGTTGAATACCGCACACGCTCACGGCGGTGTTCTTGTTTATGCTGGAGAGAGGTGAGATTGGTATAATGATCCAGAAATAAGAATATTTGAACATTTCATATGCAAAATAAGCTGACAATCTGATCGAAAACTGTGAGAATCCTGTCTGTCATAAGACAACAACAACAACAGCTGGCAGCTGGGATAATTCTGCTGTAGTGTCGGTGTTAGACCCACTATAGCCCTTGTTGGCGTGACCAGGGGATGCTCACGCCATTGGGTCAGAAAAACCGAGCTACAGCGCACGTCAAACACCAATATTCAACTCATGAAATTCGACCCAAATACGTGAATAAATACGTACCTATTGTGTGTCCCAACTAATCTATTGAGAACGTTTTGTCCGATTTTTGGAAAAATATATATTGTTGTGTTCTGAAACTTATGTCACTAGTACAAGGCAAATATTATGGTATTCAGTCAAAATATTACCGAACAGCACTCAGTAGAACTATCTGTTTGAAACATTTTCTGTTTTGGGTGGTCATTCTCTGGGTTAAATTTTGACGTCGCCAAGGCTGAGGGGAACTGTCCCATATGTGCAAAGGAGTAGGAGGTTGTCATTTTCTATTGTGACGTCAGGGTCAACGCTATGACGTCGCTACTGTGGCCAGTATTGATAAATTGTCTTTGTAACGTCATATTGTGACATCATGGCATTATTGTTGATTTGTGACATTGTGGAACTGTAAAAATTCCATGAATGGAATAGAATGCCTATCAAACCTACGAGTATTGAACTGGTCCAAATCAACAATGGCTGACGTCAAAATTTAACCCAGAGAATGACACCCAAAACAGAAAATGTTTCAAATAGATAGTTCTACAGAATGTTGTTTGCTAATATTTTGAATGAATACTATAATAATTGCATTTTACCAGTGACATAAGTTTCAGAACACAACAATATATATTTCTCAAAAAATCAAACAAAACGTTCTCAATAGATTAGTTGGGACACACAATAGGCTTATTCCACCAACTTATCCATAAACACACATAATCTGCGGGATCAGATAATCGACTGATGAAACGGAATTCGACTGATGAAAACGGAAACTCGGTCGGTTATTTGTTGATAGCTCGCTTGATACTGGTTCGATTCTGACAATCTAAACTTTCCGGAGTAGCTGAAGAGATTCTCTTTTCAAATATATATAGTTTGATGACAAAAGTTTTTTAATTTTTGAGATACTAGTGGGCAACTGAAATTTTCGTGTCGACTTCGCTGAAATTTTTTCTGGACCGACCGACATGCGGTTTTTCTTGTCCGGAAAATTATTCCGTGGACTGACTGAAATACTTTTAGGTTTCCGGAACGCTCTACTTTCTTACGAATAAAATGATATAAAATATATGCATGTACCTTCTACCGTTTTCCTTAAAAGGGTTCGCTGAAAAAAAACGATTGAAAATCACAACATTTTCAGCTGAATCGGCCGTAAATCGGATTAGTGAAGCGAGTTAAAAACCCGGATTTGGAGACGGACTTCAGAAGATTCCGAAAATCCGGAATAAGGATCGCGGGTAAGTTTATTGGAAGATTGTTTATGTCGGTAGGTCATAAGTGTCGAATTAAATTTAAAAAGCATAGTTTGCACAAAAAATATCCTAGTTTTCAAATAAATGAATGTTTGTCATGTATTAACTTAATGTAAATGGAAATAGTATTTAATTTTGAATTGATCATTAATTTTATATATATTTTTATAATCGAAATGCAGAATGACCAGGAATATACATATTTTGTTCTCAGTAATTTTTGTTCTTGGTTTTGTTATTAATATAAATTTACTAATTGATAATATAAATATAATTTAATTTATAAAATGAAGTAAAAACAATTTTGACAAGCAAAAATGATTTTGGAACACTGTTCACACACTAATTTGTCCTTTGTTCCGGAAATCCTAAAGAACAACAAAGGAGTAACATAAAAGAAATAATTTCTTTGTCTACTGAATATGTCTGTCACAAAACCAATCAGAGGGAGAGGGTGAGGGGACGGGCTGTGCGGTTGGCATCTGGAAGAGTAGAGCATCTCTATATTCGGTACAGGGCGAGGGGACGGGCTGGTCGGTCGGCATCGGAAAGAGAAGAGCATCTCTATAATCGGTAGAGGGCGAGGGCACTGGCTGGGCGGTCTGTATCATGTCGCAGATCTCGGAAATGGTTTTGAGAATCCCCTCCACGACCCGACCTGTCCCAAGTGGGCTGAGATGTAGCCCATCACGGCTAAGGAAACGTCTCTCGATTTTCCTGTTCCTGGCGAAGGAGGAATGGCTCAGGTAGAATAGCTTGGGGTGGTGTAAAGCTATGTCTCTCATCCTTCTGTTGACCGCTTGTGCCGTGGTGTTGATTCTGTGAAGGAAACCCACTCGGCGAAATCCAGGCTGGAATCGGTTGTTCCCTCTGGGCAGGATGGACGAAAATACGATGTTGGCCGAGGGGTTGTCGTTCCAGATAGTCTCAGCTAAGGCTTGGAACTTCTGTAGGACTGTCTTTGGCGTGTCTCTGGACAGATTATTGGCACCGACGTGGAGCACAATAATGTCGTAGGAACAAACGACAAGACGGATCTCACTCCACATCTCCTCTATCTTGTATCCAGAAAAGGATACAATGTCAATAGAAGGATCCGTAAGATATTGATCTAAGTACTTGGTCTGGGAATGACCGGCGATGAGAGTCTTGACAACCATGATGACTGAAGAATTATTGAAATTCAAATGTCTGAAGAAAATGCAGCTATGATGACTGATGAATTATTGATGAAATTCATTTTAGTTCATATAAATTATAATAATTACTGAAAACAAAATATGTATATTCCTGGTCATTTTTCAGGTACAAGAAGGTACATGCATCAAAATATGCGTATTTAAAATTAATGATCAATTAAAAAATATATTTATACCATAGAAAAATACTATTTCCATTTACATTAAAGGGGAATGTTATCGCCGGACCTATGTGAACGTTAATATATACCTTGATACTGTAAGAAATCGACTATATAGTTTTTCCCCCGATCTCCGAACTTTAAAACGGTAAATTTGGCGATTTAAACGCGTTTCTACCACGAGCCTGTCAAAGCGGTGACCTTTGACCCATGATGTCACAGAGTGAACCAGTCCACCACAGCATTAGCATTAGCATACATGTACGTAAATAAGTCAAATCTGCTCCAATATTTTTCGATTTTTCGACTATATTCTCGTACTTTGAAGGCATCATACCTCATCGGTGTGTTGTTGGAGGGTGTAGCAACACGAATGGAGATGGATTCAAGTTGCACCCGTGGCCAAACGACGAAAAATCGGAAAGAAATTCGACGAAATTTGTGCAAAATACGAGAGTGTGGGGAAAGCCGACGAAGTGGTCTCGCATTTGTTCCGCTCACTTCACTGACGATTTCTATTCAACAACAGAGATGGCAAGAATGTGTGGATATCCCCCTATACTGAAAGAAGATGCTATTCCCAAGATCAAGACAAATAAATCTTTATCAGAAAGAGAAAACAAACAACCCCTCAATCTGCCGGAGTGCGTCAGTTATACAGGGACGACCGACCTCGTGGACTCGGCAAGCGACAACCCGTTCTCGCAGACAAGCACTGTAAAACCCCCTGAATGTTTTGGCCCACACCGCTTCCATGGTCCCCTCTACCGAAGTGGACCATAGATTTAATCTTCCACTCTTGAAATTTTGGATCAGTCTCACGGGGTGATCGACCAGCCAATCCTGAATCCTACATCATAGGATGTCTTACAGCTATTAACTGAACTGTAATAATCAATATACTTAATACCCAATGCCTTTTAATCAACTTATTCCAGTATATCGGAAATTCACTTCTGGCACCAGCTTATTTATTTATTTATTTATTTATTCAATAAATAACCAACGGACCGAAACCCAATTACAGGTTATTAAAACGCTATATATATATCCTGATTATTTGGTGTCCTTTTGTATCTCCATTTGAGCACATGCACTGTATGTTCTTTTGAAACATAAATTGAAATTGATCACCTGGAAGAGTAACTGAAACTAACAGAAAGGTGTGAAGCAAACACTTTTTTATGGGAGTGTGTCCAAAAGGGAGAAATAAGGTTTAACGCCGCGCGTTCAGCAATAGGGTGTCCAAAAGAAATAAACTGGGCTTCTCCTCAGGTGAGTTAGTTATTGTTTTAACATCGAATAGCTTCCTTTGGAATTGAAACTCTGTTTTCATTTGAGAGGACTTATCCACAGGTATGGATTAGCTCCTGTTTTAACATCAAATCGCTGACAATAATTGACAAAGACATAATAAAATTAAGCACGTAAGCGATGTAAATAAGCCGGCCTGCCACGGTATAGCAATCGGTCTGTCCCGTAAGAAATGAACAAGAATGAACCATACAATGCCAATAAATACACACATATAAAAATATAGGCGTAAATACATGTAACTACATAGTATGCTCTTACAATAGCAAATTATCTGTAGATTTTAAATGAATAGAGCTCGTACCGCTGTCTGTGTTATCCGCCATGTTTGACTCTGGCCGCTTCACTGTGTGACGTCACAGGATAATCGCCGAGCGGATTTACTGAGGGTAAAAATCAGGCACTTTGAAGCCGTATTTCAAGATATTGCATCATCGCTAAAATTTTGAAAAAAATTCTAAAAAATAAAGCAGGCCACAGGGAACTGTTTTTCATCGGTTTTAGCCTTTCAAAAATTGTGATAACATTCCCCTTTAAGTTATTACATGACAAACATTCATTTATTTGAAAACTAGGATATTTTTTGTGCAAACTATGCTTTTTAAATTTAATTCGACACTTATGACCTACCGACATAACCAATCTTCCAATAAACTTACCCGCGATCCTTATTCCGGATTTTCGGAATCTTCTGAAGTCCGTCTCCAAATCCGGGTTTTTAACTCGCTTCACTAATCCGTTTTACGGCCGATTCAGCTGAAAATGTTGTGATTTTCAATCGGTTTTTTTCAGCGAACCCTTTTAAGGAAAACGGTAGAAGGTACATGCATATATTTTATATCATTTTATTCGTAAGAAAGTAGAGCGTTCCGGAAACCTAAAAGTATTTCAGTCAGTCCACGGAATAATTTTCCGGACTAGAAAAACCGCATGTCGGTCGGTCCAGAAAAAATTTCAGCGAAGTCGACACAAAAATTTCAGTTGCCCACTATCTCAAAAATTAAAAAACTTTTGTCATCAAACTATATATATTTGAAAAGAGAATCTCTTCAGCTACTCCGGAAAGTTTAGATTGTCAGAATCGAACCAGTATGAAGCGAGCTATCAACAAATAACCGACGGAGTTTCCGTTTTCATCAGTCGAATTCCGTTTCATCAGTCGAATACGCCGACCCCAATCTGCTCACGAAAGCACAGAGGGTAGAAAAAATCAAACAAGTGACTCGGGATTGTTGTTGTTTCTCGGCACATATCAAAACCTCCTTCCTCCTCGCTTCACGCCATCTTTCTTTCCTTTCCTTTGCGCGCACGAGGATTACCCAAAATGCAAACCGTGCACGTGTTCGGAAAGAAATTCGTCCACTGGCAAACAACATGTACGCTTCAAGTCCCATAACATGCATTTGACACACACGCACTCTTGGAAAATTCCTTTTCGGTGTGTAGAGTTTAAACTAAAATCAATTCGGACATACCGGAATCGATTGCCCTCATTAGAGCGTACATGTTCTTGGCAATTGACGAGCGTGTCTTGCCGAACACGTGTGTGGTTTGCATTTTTGGTAAACCCCTCGGCGAGAGCCTTGGGCTTCCGCAAAACAACACGTGCTCACGGAGTTGAGCAGGGAAGACGTTATGTTTGTCCAGAGAAACAACAACAACTCCGAGTCACTTATTTTTTCCTACCCTCTGTGCCTTCGTGAGGAGTTTGTGTGTGTACAGTATTGAAGTTGATGGTATAAGGTACGTTTTAAATATCTAGTTCTGTCGAATTACATGAAATGGAATGTTGCTGTTGCTCGCATGCTATATCTTGGTTTCTCCAACGCAATGGCGTGAGCATCCCCTTGTCACGCCAACAAGGGCTAGGCTGTAGCCAGGATTTCTTGAGGGGCGGTTTGCCTTCACTTTAAGAGGGCGCATCAGGGGCTGTTCGCATCATTAGCTTACCTTGTCAAGGTCAATGCAATATACATCTGTGACTTTCCGAGAAGAGAATGGGGTCAGCTATGGTTTCATTAGCAAAACAGATATTAGATCGATCTTGTCAATATTGGACTGACCATGAAGGAACTTTATTCATTAATGGATGTATATGAGGTAAATGCAGTAGAATGGCCAAATGATTTTTAAAGTATTTTTTCCAAGACAAGGGTACCCATGCAGCCCCATGGTTGTCGAAAATATGCTTTTTCAGTTTTAGAGGTGAAAATTCTCTAACCCTAACCCAGACAATGTATCAGATATTAACCGTCATCTGGGTGGTGGGTTAAAGGAAGCTCAGACTATAGATGTATCTGTTAGACTTTATGACCATACCTTACGCTCATTAAATTCAATAGTTCATAATCTGCTCATCAGGGAAGCTGGACACGTGGGCGGATTTTATTTTTAAACTGTTATGGCCATTGTCAGCCATATTGTCGATCCAACTATTGAAGGAATTATGAACCCGCGACTTACCTTTGCTCTCGGTCAACCATATTTGCAATCCAGCTATTGAAGAAATAGTGAGCCTGTAATGCCATATCCAATGTTGTCTATCATTTGGGTCTTTTAGTAATTTCTGCGTTGCTTATTGGCATTTTTTTGTTTGTTGTTGCAGTATTTTGGTTTTCAGTGATGGAGTGGAAATGGGATTTGAAGGCGCAGGAATGGAACACTTCAAAGGAAACAAGAAGGGGAGAATATATCTCACAACACATAGGGTACAGTACTGTACATGTTGTGAATGTGTATATTCATGGTCACATCACTCACTATATAAACCATAAACTTGCAATATATCCCTCATGTCCCATCAGTTGACATTTTCAGTGCCAATATTGGATCACAATGGCATATTCTCATATACTGGCAACTGGGTGTTTGAATGTACCTAAGTAATCCAAGGAATTCAATAAGGCCATATTGGCATCTGTTTATACTGAATCTGTAGTATGTAGTAACTTCCAAGGATGTAGTTGCAGGTATTTCTGTCATTGAGAGTAGCTGTGTCGGTCATTGAGATTAGCTTTGGCCAAAAGGCACTCAACCAATAGAATAGTGTTCGTGAACACCGGCCACAGTTACGAGAATCAAGATCACACCAAATTCTATGATCACTTGATGACAACAACTTTCTGATAACATTGATTGAACAGTACCAATGTATAAACATTTGTATATAAATGATGTGTGTTTTTATTGTGCAGGTGATATTCACAAACAAAGATGGCAAGGACATGTTCCAGTCATTTAGCATGCCCTTCCTCACCCTGAGAGAGGTACAACTGGAACAACCCGTGTTTGGGGCCAATTACATCAAGGGTAAAGTCATTGCAGAGGAAGGCGGTGAGAGGATAATTTTAATGATTTGTGGCTTTTCAAACACATGTTCAATGGAATGGCTATTCAAAGACATGTTTAAACAAGTGTTCAACGAAATGGCTTTTGAAACACATGTTAAAACATATGCTCATTGAAATGGATTTTCAAATACATGTTCTTTGAAATGGTTTATCAAACACATTTTCATTGTATTGGCTTTTCAAACACTTGTTCAATGAACTGGGTTTTTTTCAAACACATGTTTATTGAAAGGGCGATTCAAACACATTCCCAATGGAATGACTTTAAAAACATGGTCATTAAAATGGCTTTTCAAACATACTCATGTTTATTGAAAGGGCGATTCAAACACATTCCCAATGGAATGACTTTCTAAAAACATGGTCATTAAAATGGCTTTTCAAACATACTCAATGAAACGGCTTTTCAAATACAATGCTCATTAGAAATGGCTTTTCAAACATATTCATTAAAATTGATTTTCATACACATGCTCAATGTAACATGCTCAATGAATTGGTTTTTGAAACACATGAACAGATCACATGTAACCTTTATGAAGTAGAGCCATTCCAATGTCTGGACGATGTTACACATCAACGTGGATCTCAAAGATGATGTAACATATATATATATTATTTTGATTTCAGGTAACTGGGCTGGTGCAGCTAAATTCAAACTTTGGTTTAAAAGTGGAGGAGCTATTGAGTTTGGACAGGCCATGTTGAGAGCTGGGCAACTGGGTTAGTATATTCATACTAATTACTGTACTGTGAAGCATAATGCTGTTTGTTTGGAGTCATTATTATATGCTTAGCGATCGATAGACAAGATTGTACATTGTGATTATTTGTCTGTGTGATATCTTCTTTTCCCAGTTTCAAATTGGTACCAAACTTTGGTTATATCTTATTCATGGACAGGCAAGCCTCAAATTTGGGAATTTTGATGCCAACAGGTTACCACTAAATGCATGATGGTAACCCGCATGCCAATCATGACATCATAAAAAGGGAACATGTACTCGGTAGTAATAAACATTGCAGGGAGAAGAATGTATTAGATTATCAACATGATACCTGTTCTTGTGATGCATTCAGGGCAGGTTCCATAAACAGCGAGTAATCCAAGAAGATTTTGGTACCTTTTGGTATAAGCGCCCAAACTCACGCCAAAATAAAAAAAAAATTCTCAAAACAAACCATGCAGCAAATTCAGTGAACAACATTACACATTGTTTAAAACTCATATGTGGGTTTTTCGATTGTTTAACAAACTGAGCTATACTCCACGTAAACATATTTAATGCACAAGGCTTTGATTTTCATGCAGGCGCGTTCAACAAATGATCTGTGAAATTCCATGAAAATTGTCAGAAAATATACAGATTAGAGCAACAACTGCTATTACCCGGGATAATTATGAACCATTACATGGAACTTTACAACATAAAATATATCCGATATATATTATATTTTCAAAAGGGGGGGTTGCCCGAATCCAGAAAATCCTCCTTAGCTACAGGCTACAGATGATGTTTATTGTGATTAAACCATGGGTGTAATAACATACAGGGCAATTCCACGGTAACTCATGTTACACTTTCATGACTTTAGCCATAACCTTCATGTTTACCCTGGGATTTTAATACTATGATTTGCATCCAGATCCTTCCTATTTTTCAAGGTAGTAATGTTAACTGGTAGCTTTGTTTTCCACACAAACACAGCAGTGTGTTATCAATAATATTGAATTAATCTTATTGCAAAGTTCGGTAACTCATGTTACAGTAAACGGACATGCCCTCGGAGGGTACAGTGTTTCTCCGAAAAAACCTCTGAATACTAATCAATTAATCTGAGAATTTATATCCTCAGACATATGGATGATTTTTTTTGAAAAGGGGGAATACAAGAACTTGTATTTGTTAGGTTTTGTTCCTCAGACTTGTACACAAATATGTAGGCCTATACATCTACATTTATCTCATTGGTGGCTGTTTGTGTTCCCCATTCCAATGTCAGTAGTTGTGCTTGCTTTTCTATCAGACATGTTCAGCATTGTTCAGGTCGTATGGGTGTATATTGAAGCCCATCAACTTTTCTTTGGAGTGTCATCACTATACTATGAAACATAATGCTGTGTGTTTGAAGTATCATCAGAACTGTGTACAAATCAGATAATATTGTCCGTATCATTTCTATGGAAGGTCATTAATTACAGAGATTCCAATCAGCAGTGAGTTGTTCAAGCCATTGGCACTGCATTAATCACAATTTTATATATTTTTCCAGCTTCACGAAATAGACCAGCAGCCGCTCCACCCCCCTATACGCCCCCACAGGGACCATTCTACGCCGCTCCACCCCCAGCATATGCGCCCCCACAAACGCCATATTATGGCTGGGTACCAAGCAGTGCATTCCCGTCAGCACCACCACGTTAGTATTTCTGTAACATGAATGTAAAGGACTCGTGAATGTTCAAACAATGAATATGTGACGTCTCTATATTTTTACCCTTCAGCCCATCGGGCTGCAGGGTCTTGCAATCGGCATGTACGTCTGGTCGGCCGGACGGACGGCCGGCCGGACGGACGGACGGCCGTCTGTCAACAATTTTTTGTCCGGGCTAGATCTCAGTTACTATTTGACTGACAGTTCTGATACTCACAGTGAATATCCCTAGTATCCCAGAGATGTGCACTGTCATGTTTATTTCGTGTTACGTCATTTCTTTACAGAGTTATGGCCCTTTGAAATTTCGCGTCACTAACTTTTGTCCGGGCTAGATCTCAGTTACTATTTGACTGACAGCTCTGATACTCACAGTGAATATCCCTAGTATCCCAGACATGTGCACTGTCATGTTTATTTCGCGTTACGTCATTTTTTTACAGAGTTATGGCCCTTTGAAATTTTGCGTCACTAACTTTTGTCCGGGCTAGATCTCAGTTACTTGACCGACAGCTCTGATACTCACAGTGAATATCCCTAGTATCCCAGACATGTGCACTGTCATGTTTATTTCGTGTTACGTCATTTCTTTACAGAGTTATGGCCCTTTGAAATTTTTCGTCACTAACTTTTGTCCGGGCTAGCTCTCAGTTACTATTTGACTGACAGCTCTGATACTCACAGTGAATATCCCTAGTATCCCAGACATGTGCACTCTCATGTTTATTTCTTGTTACGTCATTTCTTAACAGAGTTGAAATTTTCCGTCACTAACTTTTGTCCGGGCCAGATCTCAGTTACTATTTGACTGACAGCTCTGATACTCACAGTGAATATCCCTAGTATCCCAGAGATGTGCACTGTCATGTTTATTTCGTGTTACGTCATTTCTGTACAGAGTTATGGCCCTTTGAAATTTTCCGTCGAGGGTTTCCTCCGGGCTTTGCCTGGTTTCGTCGCCTAACAAATTTTAGCACCTCCGGCATATGACTGAAATAATGTTGAGTACTACACACACACACTCGACTCTTCCCTGGAATAGATCTTCATCTATGAAGAACTATTCACCAGATCTTTACTAACTTTTCTTGAGGTATCGATCCACACAGTCTTGGATCGATATCCCTTCACAGGATTGATGACTGAAGCCGGTACTAGCAAATACTAATCGTTGAGTATTCTCTTGAATCAACATTAATACATATGTGGGTAAATAAATTTGACAGAATTCAGCAGATTTTTATGTCAACCTGTTATTCGCTGGACATATTGTGCTGAGGGGTCAAAGCACCTTTTAGGTGCAGCCTCATGTTTATTTGGCTAATGACAAATTGGTTCCTTGTTTCCAGTCAACTTGTTTTTCAAAAGTGATGCAGGCAGTGTCTTACTTTTCATTATTCATTGCTCATTATTTTAAAGAAATTCGGGTTGACATCATTCGGCAGCCATATTTGAGAATGTTTAAACAAACGAGTTAACTTCCCTGATGGAATTTTCCATGGGAGCGTATTATTTTCATCAATCTTTCCATTTCTATCATCAGATTTGATGCATCTTTGGCCGAAACATTTTACTGATTCCAACATGTTCAAAGCGAGAACTTGTGCTTGGAAAGTGCATCAATGTAGGAAATACTTCAAACAATGAAATTGATGAAAAAAACAGGCGGTGAGTAAAATGACATGCAAGCAGTTGACAGGAAACAAGGAATCACATGTGGATGGCCTTAGACTCGCTGAATGAAATAATTGTGTACAACTTGGCAACAACCTTGTGATGATGAATAATCCATGAATACAATATACTGCAATATAATATTATTAAATAATGTTCTGTGCCTTTTGTTAATTTGCAGAGGATTCTGTGTATATGACAAGTGCACCCCCACCATATCCTGGTGTGGACCCCAACATGGCCCCCTATCCACCCGCTCACGCAAACGGGGTCAATGGGTATGGAGGAGGCAGTGCAAATGGTAAGTAAACTAGTTATCATTTGTTCCACCAACAAGGAGCCATTATGGTCCAAAGCCATTGGCGGCCATTAAGCAAGGATCTTGTGATTAGAACTCCACGGTTAACAATTGTTTGTTCCAGCAGATCTCTAGCTTTGGACATGTTCCAAAATTATGATTTAACTCCTGGACAGGCTTTGACAGTCGCATAATAATTAAATATCCCATCATTCTCTTTCCTAGATGCCAAGGCACAAGAGGCGGCGGCCAGTGCGTACTACAACCCTCAGAATCCTCACAACATCTACATGCCCACAGCCAGTGCCCCGGCTTACTCAGATCTCCCACCCCCTTACTCTGAGGTCGAGAAAAAAACTAAGTAACAGACATTGTAGGGGATCATGGGACATAACCAAAGTGATACGGAGTCATTTGTTACCAGACCTGACCATGTCAACAGTTCAGAATGTCATTTTTGCCTTCTTGGTTGAGACAGTAGTATATCTGCCCGTCGTTCTTCCTGGCAAGTCTGGTGAGAATACAAACATGCAAAAGCTGAATGTTCTTACATCTTATCAGCCAATTAAAAGATCTGGAAATTCACTGTAGAAATGCTTTTTGCTCAATGGTAATCAGTAAAGGGAGGTAAGTGAAGTGAGAAACCAGACTAGATCGGTGCTTACAAAGTGAACAGGTCAGGTCTTTAATATATTTATTACTTCAGTGCATCCAAAACTTGGTGACAGATTAATATTAATTATCCATGATTTATAACCAAAATTGCTAGTAAATTCTGGATGATTCCGAAAAGAATAGGTACTGTCCGAGCCTGTTAAATTTAATGATGAAATGAAATCAAACTGGATTTGTTGGTATCTTGTAATACCTTCACTAGAGTAAGTATGTGTTTATAAGTATTGTGAAGGGAGGATAATGGTTGGAGTATCTTCTCATCATCTGTACAAATCATCAGAGAATTTAGCCTACTGCAATGTAATAACCTATCAACAAGCATTAAAAATAGATTCCAGCATTTTAATTCACCCATCATCTGTTGATTCAGCTTTTTACTGGGAATTGGATATTGGTTTTCCTGAGCATTATGGGAGGTGAATCTGAATGGCTTAATGGATCTGTCTGAAACTTCACCAAATTGTTATACATGTATATCCATGAACAGATCACATTTAGGTATAGGTAGCTAAACTGAATCTGTAATATGCTATCCTGTTAAAATTCCTCTCTTTGACTAATTTCTTTTTGTTTGCCCACTTATGTATGAACCATCTTGTATAAATTGAACTGTGATAATAGGGTGAACGTTTCATTTAGCAAGTTACATAAAAATTCCTTTGGCCATTTCATTGCACAAGTTTGTCTACCTTTGTAATTTATTTGGTCATTGGAAGTTGTCTGTGTTTGTGTATGCATGTCTGTTCATCTGCCTTCTAGTAGATTTCTCTCGTTCATAATTGAAGGAGTCTTCATTAAAGGCTTTGTTTAGGACTGTGCAATGGTGTATATTTGTATAATTCATGTTCAATCTGGTCACCTCCAGAATGTACCTACAGGTTACGTACATAAGTATTTGTTAGTTGTTCCAATGTTAAGAGTATTGCATTGTTGAGGATGGGGAAATTGATGTACCTAATAAATTGATGATATTAGGGATAGTGAAGCTGATAAACTAATAAGATACTCTTATCACCTGTATTTTAATGTGTAAAGTAATGTATACGCTAATTTCTCCATATATATGTATATGTATATATACACCACTCGTCTCTAGTTTCAATCCTACCCTTGGATTCATCATTGCTTGCTATTGTAAAATCTCCACCACCAGTAATTCTTTCCAGTATAGAATACACAAGATAAGCTGATTCCTGGTAATATTCTACCGATATGCTCTTCATGTCTAAACGGTTCACAATCTGCTTGTGCTACGATGTTGCTCAAAGAAAAAACAGCATTCCAAGTTTATGATTAATGGAGTTGTAAGCTTGTCTGTAAGTGATGTGTGAAAGTTTGTCAGTTACTTGCCGAAGGGCGGCGGTTCTCTCCGGGTACTCTGGCTTCCTCCACCAACCAAACTGACTGTCACCATATGAGTGAAACAAACTTGAGTGTGACATTAAGCCAAATTCCCTCCCTCTCTGTAAGTGATGGAATGGACTAGCAGACCATAATATATTGTGAAAGCTGTACAGGCCACTGTTAACTCAAACTACATATTACGTAGTTAATGTACATGCAATTTTATTAAAAAACTTCTGTCTGCTTGAATTTCCTGTAGGCCTGATTGTCCCTGTTTTAATGTGAGACTATTAGAGGATTTTTGTACATTTATGTGTTTGTACATTCAGTGTATGCATATATCTATGAGGCGCCGTTTGTGACAATATTGTCAACGACAAATATATAGAGTTAAAACCAAAATATAAAGTCGCCGTTTGTGAAAATATTGTCAAACACAAATATATAGTTAAAACCTTTGTAAATATATATAAAACGAAATAAATAGGGCCTATATATAAAGTTTATTTTTTTTTATTTTTATAAATATTTTTTTAACATAAATAACGATAGGAAGTTAAGACGTTAAATTTAACGTAAATATAAAGTACACGAACAAACTTAAATAAAGTGTACATGTAAACCGGATATGCCCAAAGGAAGCTGCGCAATCGATGTGCGCGCGAGTAATACTGGTTAATCAAAACTGCAACTGAGTTCGGAAGTGAAACTATGACAGCGGTGAAAACCACTCGCATGTCACAGATGTGGCGAATCAAACAATAAGATCACGTACCTGAACATATTTCAGCTCACTGCCATTATAATTTAGTAGAGGCCTATTCCAATTTTCAACAATTACTGTTTTCATTTACAATCGTACTTCAGAGTTATCACATCAATTAGATATAAGTACATCTACTTATAAATCAACATAAGATATCCTAGCCTGCAGCCAATATCATAGCCTGTCCCTTTGATGTTCAATCCACGATTCCGCTGGCCAAGTCGCTGGTTGCTATTTGCCGCATAAAAACATCAACAGAAGTTGAAATAAAACATGCGCAATAACGATGTATTAATTATGCGCAGCACAAATATTAGGCAATTTGAAATCATACTGAATATGAGCATATTTCATTGATCAGAATATGACCATTCATAGCTTAGTTATAGGATTTGTAATTATATTGTCGTTTTTGTATATTTTATCGTTTTTCGATAATTTCCGCATTTCCAAACAAGACGAAAATTTGTACTTGGTATAAGTACAGCGAATGTGGAAACTAATGGCTCATGAAGAATACTAGATTGGCCTTTTTTCACTTTTGCGCTGCCTCAAAGCTGTTACAAGTAACTAAGGAATCAGTCGAAGCCGTTTTACCCCTGCGTGCTAATCGCTAATTGATCTTCAATACGCGTGGGGTTCTTGACGGGCATCGGTATTAACCCTATTATATACGCTGACGAGTGAGTGAATAGGGTTTAACGTCGCTTTCAACATTTTTTCAGCTATATCACGACGGGGAAGGGAAGGGAGGTGAGTGGGAGGGGTGTGGTTAACTACTTGTAACCGAGCAGATCTAATGCTGCCATTTTATACTGCTGTCCCACCGAAATATCATTCCGTAGGCAAACATGACACCCCACTCAGTCACATTATACTGACACCGTCCTTGTTCTATCCTCTTAATACTGAGCGTAAGCGAGGAAGCAACAAGTTCCATTTTTCAAGTCTTTGGTATGACCCGGCCAGGGATTGAACCCAGTACCTAGCGCTTACGAATATCAACAGTTTATTTTATTCTACTTACGTTATACTAACTTAAAACCTAAAAAGTTTGAGATCAAGTAAGCGTATCATGCTATAATAAATGATCTCGATAATGAAAACGAGGAACGGTGAACGCAACAGTACAATCCACACTGGTGGTTCCCACAGTATACGCCATGGTTCTTTCATAATTTGAGAGCGGTACGTTTGATGATACCAGCATAGTGCAACCGATTCCTCACCCTGCAAATTTTTGTCTTGTTTGGAAATTCGGAAATTATCGAAAAACGATAAAATATACAAAACGACAATATAATTCCAAATCCTATAACTAGGCTATGAATGATCATATTCTGATCAATGAAATATGCTCATATTCAGTATGATTTCAAATTGCCTAATATTTGTGTTGCGCATAATTAATGCATCGTTATTGCGCATGTTTTATTTCAACTTCTGTTGATGTTTTTATGCGGCAAATAGCAACCAGCGACTTGGCCGGCGGAATCGTAGATTGAACATCTAAGGGACAGGCCGTGATATTGGCTGCAGGCTAGGATATCTTATGGTGATTTATAAGTAGATGTATTTATATCTAATTGATGTGATAACTCTGAAGTACGATTGTAAATGATAACAGTAATTGTTGAAAATTGGAATAGGCCTTTACTAAATCATTATGGCAGTGAGCTGAAATATGTTCAGGTACGTGATCTTATTGTTTGATTCGCCACATCTGTGACATGCGAGTGGTTTTCACCGCTGTCATAGTTTCGCTTCCGAACTCAGTTGCAGTTTTGATTAACCAGTATTACTCGCGCGCACATCGATTGCGCAGCTTCCTTTGGGCATATCCGGTTTACATGTACACTTTATTTAAGTTTGTTCGTGTACTTTATATTTACGTTAAATTTAACGTCTTAACTTCCTATCGTTATTTATGTTAAAAAAATATTTATAAAAATAAAAAATAAAAAACTTTATATATAGGCCCTATTTATTTCGTTTTATATATATTTACAAAGGTTTTAACTATATATTTGTGTTTGACAATATTTTTACAAACGGCGACTTTATATTTTGGTTTTAACTCTATATATTTGTCGTTGACAATATTGTCACAAACGGCGCCTCATATATATCTGATGGTGGATATTAAATCTCATTCTCATGAAAAAAAAAAAATCTGTTTTTGTCAGTGTTGAAACCTGTTTGTACATATGTATGACATAACATTCAGATAATGTACAGGTACCCAGTTGCTACACTTGACTGAAAGTGCTATTCAATATTTGTCTCAAATTTGCCAAACAAGAACTATAAATTATTTAGCACTGTCCTAACCTATCAATGATGAGCATAAAAGTATTTAGTGAATAATCTTTCAAACCAGTTTGCAGCTACATGTATTCAAATACAGCATATCTACCGTACAATTAATGTTATAACTCCAATTTTCACACCCCCATGATTCCAGGCACTGACAGTTTGGGTCACTTTGGTTAAAGTACTTCTCACAGAGTAACCTACTTTATCCACATGACATAAGGTACCGTAAATCCGTAATCCGGTCTTCCGTTACACATTTCTTGTCTAAAACTATTGAATCTATCGACTTCAAACTTGGAGAGTGTCTTGACATCAATGAAAGGACGGTTGGGATTGCTTTTCAGTTACCTGTGTAATCCAAGCCGCGATCAGCCATCTTCGATTTCAGCAGTTGGATCTTGATACATTTCTTGTTCGACCAATAACTCGAGAACTATTCAACCGATCAACTTCAAACTTGAAGAGTGTCAGAACATCGGTGAGAGGACGGGTGGACTTGCTTTCCAGTTACCTGTGTAATCCAAGCCATCCCAGTCATCTTGGATTGTCAGCACTTGGATCTCGACACATTTCTGTCCGAACTATTGAACCAATCGACTTCAAACTTGGAGAGTGCCTTGACCTTGGTGAGAGGACAGTTGGGATTGCTTTTCAGTTACACTTGTCCCTCACTATACCACGGCCCTTTATAGCGCGCATTTCAGTTTAACATGGTACTAAATGTGTCCCCCGTACCTGTATAATCTAAGGTGGCCACCATCAGCCATCTTGGATTTCAGCAGTTGGATCTTGTCCGGACAATAACTCGAGAATGATTGAACCGATCGACTTCAAACTTGGAAAGTGGCTTGACATGGTGAGAGAGCGGTCGAGATTGCTAATTCCAAGATGATCGCCATCAGTCATTTACACATTTCTTGTCTGGGAAATAACTCGAGAGAATATTCATGTAGTGACCTTGACCTCAAAATCAATAGGCTTCTTCAGGTCAAACGCATACCTGTGAACTCTCAAGAAGATCGGTGGAGCGGTAACTCAAGATCCATCCGGAGAAGTTTAAGAATTACCATACACTAAATAATTTGGTGTCTTTGCACTCAAATGGTCAGTATTTCTGTGAACTGAAAATCACTCGATACCTTAAAATTGGATTTTAGTGTTGTGTGAACTTGATCTCAAATTCAATAGTCTTCTTCGGATCAACATGGACATGCGGACAAGCTTAAGTGTTGGACAAGACAAAAACAAATCCGTGCATTATGCCACTTGGACTCAAAAGTCGGCCTGGCATAAAAATCTTAACTCAATTCTTCATTTCAAGGGTCTCTGGTTCACTTAAACCTGCTCACTGAGCTGATAAGCAGGCGCAAGCTGGCGTATTCAATCACAGCAAACAATTGCTCTCTAATGTTTGGAGGCCCAGCCTTTTTATTTCCGGCGGTGCAGCGCCGCCGGATATCTTAATTCAGTAAACATGGGAGCGGCCATCTTGATATTGGACGAGTAACAGATGTTTTCTCGAGCCATACTTCACAGACGTGCCCTGGAGTGATCCAACTAGTTTCATATCATAAAACGACAGGAGTGTATCACCCGTTCGTGGTTAACACATTAGTATTAATTCTGTTATAATGAATTCATCGAATAAATGTCCTTTAGTACTATTTTATTATGGCTGAGAGACCATCGATGACCATACATGATCAAGTTATTCACCTGTACGTCTGCAGCAAAATGTTTGAGATTGAACTTCGAGTTACTAAAAACTCGAAACAGTAAAACACGCGGATCGGATTGATGTGTAGAGAAAGTCGATCTAGGCTTAATTTACAATGACACACATCAATAAAGAAATAGTGGCTTGATGATGGGTCCCATATAATGCCACAGCGCGAACTCTTACATCAGGCTATATGAAGTGACTTAATACGTCGACCAGAGAACATTACTTTCAAAGTCCTAGTTGGACATGCGGTTCATGTACGCATTTTGCCAGCAAGCACTTAACTTCCGGCTAACCCCACACTTTCCAGATAGGTCCTTGCGCGAACTACATTAGTCAAACCTTCAATGAAAACAAACAAATCGACGTTTTTTTAACCATAATGGTGCATCGTGACCTGTATTCACCAGTTGCACACGTAATCGGCTTGTAATACGCAGATTATAAGCTACAAACGTTTCCGCCGGCATTGATGCATCTGCATCAATAAGTTTTCTTGTGATGTAAGGAATCTAAAACTCCAAGTAAGTTATTTTTGTTCTTGTTTGGGTGTAAGAGCTGTAAATTTAATTCACAATACCGGAGTGAGTGAGTGAATAGGGTTTAACGTCGCTTTCAACATTTTTTTCAGCTATATCATGACAGGGAAGGGAGGGGAGGGGTGGAGGTACCTACTTCTAACAGAGCAGATCTAATGCTGCCATTTTATAGTGCTGTCCCACTGAAATATCATGCTGTAGTCACGATACCGGTAACAAAGACAACAGGCTGTCAGAGATCGTAGAACGTTGGGAAATACTATGCGGACACACAAGGCTCATTAGAGTGATTGGATCGTACATAAACAAACGCATGTGCTCATGTCAAGGTCAACAGCAATGAAAACGTGCACGAGTTGTAATCAATGGGGGCAGTTCAAGTTCACTTCAGACTGACCTTATAAAGTGAATAATGGTCTTTCTTGTAAACAATATCTAAATGACAAATTCATGTCTTTTGCCATGATGGTGCTGCTTTGGGTCGTCCAGGTTGAATTTACCCCAAGCTGACCTTGACATATTTTTTGAAAACACAGGTCAATTATGGTGAACAGCATACATGGGCTAACACAAAATCTCAGGAACAAATGGAGTTGGCATCTTTAGCTTCGGCACAATGCTACATATGAAGGCCTAGGTCAAGTTCACTTCAGGGTCGACAGCTGCTAGGAAGGAGTTCCATTGCGGGGTTGACTATCAAATATAATATCAAACAACTCGGACAAGTATTCTATAATGTCTGTACAAAAGGTTTATTTTCTCCTTAAACAAAATCTGTACAAGATTTACAACTTGCAAGTGTCCTGAAAACTGTACAATTACACTGGCTTAGTCATCTAACAGACTTCTAGTAGTTCAAGTCTACCTAAGTCCTATAATTTACTAATCCCATAAAAATAATGATACTGTACTAAAATGCTTATGTATTAATCTTGCAACTGAAATAATGAAAAAAAATATGACTAAAAAAAAACTAAATATCAAAACGATGAAATCATGTGTCAATTGTGTCACAACCTAATGGAATGAAGGTGATATGCAGTCACTACTTGGTAAACAGTACATCCAAATCAGATATGGATTCAGCAAAGAGTTCTTCAGAAAGATGGTAAACTAAATAGAACATGGTGAAGCCAGCTAGCTGGACTGATGTCGGGAGTAATGTACAAGTTAATATCGCTGCCATGAAACACAGTAACATTGTTAACAATAACCACAGGTAACAGGAATCAATTCTAACAGTGCATGTAGCAAGCAAAATAGCCACAAGAATATAAATATTGTCAACGCATTAACTGAATGTTTGTTCATCTTCATCAATAAATACTGTATATTTCATTAGAGATTAAAGATTTCTCGACATACAACTGAGCCCATCCGGCCATGTCTCTTCCAAAAAAAAAATTTTCTCCCCTTTGCTGCTAATTTTTCTTTTACCTTCCTTAACATCTTATGTACCTATGTGTATTCCCCAATAAGTCATTATAACATACTTGTCCTACCCTTCCCTAAGCACACAGTATCGTATATTTTTCCCAAACCCAATACAGTACATGTTCTAAGCCTGAAACTCCATCCAATAACATACAAGTGCATTTATAAGATCCACTTATGTCAAACGATATTAGCACCAGCATGGGTTTTCATATTTGCTTGTGATTGGATGATGTAATTAGAAAGGTGTACATGGTCAACCACAAAGTGGACATACAGTCCAATCACAATAATTCTATTCCATCACTCCCAGACAAGATACTGCTACTTCATACAAATATCTTTAGCTTTTGGATATGCATAGGAACACAGATTTCAGGGTGAGAGACTGATCTGATTGTACAGACCAGTCAACACATTGCAGGTGTTGTATAGGATTAGCAGGCCAACAATTATGATAACCTGATAACAGCTTATAACTAACACCCCCACCCCCAAATATAGCAGCCTCTGATGAGATCTTACTAAGATCAAACACCAGCTTACATGACAACATTTGTCCATTTAGGATTTCACACGAAGGATTACGGACCTCATATTAGAGCTGGTAAATTAAAACTGTTTACAGTGAATATGTACAAGAGTTAATGGGTATGTAATTGATGTATATGTATCTCACAACTGCTATCACAACCACTTGATGAGGCTGGCTATAAAGACGGATATGCAATGCAATAGTACAACATGTATATGGGGTTACTACAGGTGACTTTCAGTCAAGTCAATTTTGACTATACATACATGTACACACTGTACAGCCAAATCTCTACTTCTGATAAAACATGTAACTCACTGCTGATAACTCAAGTTCAAGGTTTATATGTACATTGTACATGTACAGATATATGTTAAGAAATGTATAATTGATGGTGACAGCATGTATATATTACAACAGAAATGATCTGCTGCTTCTGTGTTGGTTACTGGCATGATGATAGAAATTACACATGAAATCTTCAACGGTAACATCAAAGGAGAATATGTTAAAACTTGGAGAAAGTATCCTGACAATGAAAGAATAAGCTTCGCAAGGTCCAAAAAATAAAACAAATATTTTGAGAAATTTTTTCAGCCGATCAAATGAATACTGAAACATTGCTTTATTGTCATTCGAGTGTGTGGACATTAGAGATTCACTCGAAGTTTAAGCCATCATCTGTGCCCACAATCTCTGGATGCCCTCTGAACAGCACAGCACAGCATATACTGGTTGATGAGAATTAGTAATTCATATCCTTTCAAGAGTGAGTGAGTGAGTGTATATAATTTAAAGTCACTTTCAACACTTTCAGTCATTTCAAGAGATGCAGCATGGAAACTGACATTGAAAATTATAAATTGATAGAATCTAAACATCCTCATGGTTTTACAGGCCTTGTAGGTTGCCCATGTTTTTTGCCCACACAAATTCCAGAAGTTGCGGAATATTATAAAACATCGCAACTCTGCAGACATGCTATTAAATGATGTGAAATTAGTCAACAACAGTTCAGCAGGTAAATTACATACACAGATGCCATACCAAGCCAACAGGTTTGATGCTGGGCCATGTGACTCTCGCGGAGATTCGGAAGCGATAGATAGAATATATTTTGAGCAGTTTGATTGGTTGAACTTAACCAAATGGTAGCACTTACAAATCTCAACTTCACAATATTTATGTTCAGAATTTTTTAATGAATTGGAGATAAAATGCAAAATTAGGTATTTTTTTTTACTTTTTGTATTTCGTTCTTTCATTTACAGTATACTTTCATTAATTTTTGTCTTGTCTTCCTTAATTCCACTACTGATACATAATTAATTGAGGAATATAATTGTGTAGCATTAATTTTTTTAGTTTGATGCAGAAATCATAAATCACTGACTTTCACCAAAGTATATATTGATTGATGTTGATGTTTATTGATGGTCACTCAATGTCAATCATGTGAATGGAATGATCCAAAATGTCCAAATTACAAAAATAGACATGTGCACTGTTGATTAAGGCTGTGTGAATCAATTTGCTGATTTAGTTGGGCACGTGTGGAATGTTGGTAGATGACTTGATGTGGAGACAATATAAATGACTTGAACAGAAGTAAGAATTTCTTGCTGAAAGTTAGATCATCCATCTCCATTTTACATGTATCTACAAACTGGTACATCCAACTATATCAGGAGTACATCTATATATCAATGGGTGGATGAATGAACACACCAGCCAACTGGTACACTCAACTACATCAATGTTTGGGTAGTATAATTGAAGAAAACATCCCACCATGTATAGGATTGTACTACTTTCTTTGGCATAGACACATGGGGATGAACTGAAGCTGGGTTAAACAATCTAATCACAAGTGATATATTTGATATATTTGCCACAAATCTTGATATCTCAATATCTTCTTCCTTTCAATATTGATCAATGGACCAGTTCAGATACTCAAAGGCACCATGGAACATCTTTTCAAGAAAGAAGTCATCATGCAAAACAGTCCTGGAATGTCAAGAGTGGGTTATACCACATGGTTATGATGCGAGAATGTTTCAGTAGTGATTTAACATTAGTTTGGAACAAATCTAATGATGTATTGGTCTTGATGTAATGAATTATTCAACACCTACTTCACATAAAATTCTGAGGTGCTTCTTTACTTGTGAAATCTTATTGCATTGTTTATTGGTTTGTGCCAAGTTTTGTTTTAAAGGTTCAGCAAAAACCAGGTAAAATGTATGAAAATTTCAGATATGTGCATTGCTGATGCAAGATCACAACACATTACCATACCACTGTTTTTGTTCACATGCAAATCATTATTGCAAATCTCCTCAGCAATAGATTGAGACTGACTGCTGTCACGTTAAGACATACTGCAATGGCTGAGGTATTTATTAAGGCCAGGTTTCTCTCGGCAGAAGTTTCTCTCAGCATTATGAAGAATGAAATTCTCTTTCCCCAAGCTTCCCGGCCTGCCTGAAGACTTGCGTTTCACCTCCCATATTGTTCGCAGTATATAATACATATCCATGTCAGAGACCACATTCATGCTAGAGACCAATCTCCCGCCAAACCTACTGATGAGGAAATGTTAGTTATCAGCACTTAAACACACACCAGCTGTACAAATTACCAATGGACAATAACATAATGCCGAACACCTGCCGAAGATCTGCAGGAATAGCAACTCTGGTTACTCGAGACTAAACATTACATTCACAGTTCACATCAAAACGCACCAATCATATTGGCTATAAGATAAGAGTATATATATGATACATGCACTAAAAAAAAAACTCGTGTGTTGGTCCTTCGATGATAATAGAGTTTGATCTTTTGATTTGGTTTAAAAAGGCCCCATAAATCTGGTCCATAATATCTGATCACTGAACGATGTCACAACCATTGGAAAACGTATGTACTGAGCAATAGCACATAAATAAATGAGATGGATGAGAAGGTGACTGTATTTCTGGTCTAACATTGGTCCATTAAATCACTTGGTCCACTGTAAAAGCTATAAGCCATCTTAAAACCTAACATCATCCCATACATGTGAGCTGCATACTTATTGTAGAACATGCTGTAGTTCTCAGCACCACCTGGTGGAAGGTTTTGGCATTCTTGTCAGGCAAAATCAAGGGAGCTCACTCAATGCCACATTCCTGAGTTGTGTAACATATACATGACATGACTGTTTTTCACACTATTCTTGCTGGAGCTCCCTTCATTGAGAATATAGTTTCATTTCAGCCACTGTCTCTGATTGTGAATAAATGACACTCTTTGGGCAATTTCACTCCAAACATAGAACCTGTAACATTTATGTAAACATGAGGCCCATGGGCTGGAACTGGTGTATTGGCTCCGAAAGCATCCGAGTCCTTATCACATAACACAGTAATACTGGAGTCTCGTCTCACATGCTAACCTGTCCAAACCAAGCACACACATTCGTCATACAAATGATGAGAAGCCCGGAAGTGGTGCTCGTGACCCAGCGGTATTGTTCACTATGAGCTGACCACTGTTTAGACCTGTGGCATAGTGACTACTTTCTTGTTCACTGTCTGTATAGCTGTAAGCGTTTGAAGGGTTTTGATGGTACCACGATTGTCGTACTGGCGCGTTCACGTATGGATTATTGAACTTGAGAGGTGATGGAGCCTGCTCACTCTCTGGCTCACTCTCTTCATCACTTGGCTGAAAATACAATAAAACAGCAAACTGAACAGGCAATTTAAGCATGCTAACCCACCAACTAAATTATGTTCAGAACTTCCACATCATGTAATGCTATTTCACAAGTCTCCCTCTTTCACAGTATCGTGTAATTCAAAATTTCATCCACACATATATATTGGACATCATGGGTTTAACTTTGTTAAATGGTTCAAATACATATCAGCATCGTACCGGTAATGCCAAAATGTAACCAGTTTATTTTTGTAGCCTTCCCATTATCATAGTCACTTAACCTTTTATTTAATTCTGTAAGTTATAAAATAAAGTTGTCACCTCTGTTGAATCTCCAAGTTCTGATGGTTTCTCATCTAAACTGCTACTGTTATCATCTGGTATAGGTGACTTATAGTCATCCTCTGAGTACGTCACACTGGCAGGACTCGGCCGGGGTGCCGATCTGAAATATTACATTGTATAATGGGATAACAAAACTGCGATCATGAACATGTAAATGCCACGTATTCTGCTATCGATACAAAAATTGTGAAGTGTCCGTGCCAAAGTGCCAAAGTGTCCGCGAGCAAAGTAAAGATGTAGGATCACACCAGAGAGAAAACACGTAATCTCATAACGTACCTTGTTAGCGTATTCCTTCCCAGGGTGCCATTCCTCATGTGTGTACTCCTGCGGTGATGACTCAGTTCTATAGAGCTGAAGCCACCCTCTTCCGGTTCCTGCTGGGGTTCTATAGTTACAGTAGCCACCTTACGTGCATTCTCAGCTGAAATCAGAATGGACATATATATTATATATATATATTCGTGAATGAACAGACAACTCAAACCATTAAATCAAAGGTCTATAATCAGTCTTCATTTGATATTTCAAGTGCCCCTCATGTTGTAACATGACAGACCTCAAATTCACCATCATCTGGAGATTTATTGTATGGGCTACTTTTTGTCAAAACTCAATCCAGACAGGTGAATTACAATTCGCAGGAATGTATGAGAATACAAAGTGATTATGTTTGTACAGGTTATGTGATGAGAGTGCAGACAGGAATCATTCATGAACAAGCCTTGTACTTGAATATTATACGGTGGTTCTAGGCAATGTGAACATGTGACATATGAAGAAAGAACGCAAATCTCTTCGTAAGTAGTAATGATAGTGTAGAAATTATTGTTTCCATGTTTTTGGTGTTACTCAGGCGTCAGTTTAGGTAGAGGTCACTGTAGTCATTGTATATTAGTAGCACTTACACTTTCGTTTTCCCCTCTTGCTGACGAGACAGAGTAGCGTGACCACCACGAGGATGATGATGACCCCAGACAGAGCCGCAATCACCAGGAACCACCACTGGGAGTAGAAGGCCTTCTCCTTGGTCACACCTGATGATGTGGGGTCATTTATTGTGCCTATAATATGACAATACAAGATAATGATGCACTAGTTGATTATACAATTTAGGTGTGACAGATGAACAAACAGACAAACACTTAATGCCTCCCATCTATTCATGACAGAGGCAAAAAATTTGCATCTCGAGCAGATGAATGGCTAAAATCATGGAGATGCCAAAGAGTTTTTTCAACTGGGTAAGTTACTGTCGGGGTAAGAAAGGTTTGATAAATTAGGCGTGAATTGTTAAGATATGATGTGTTAATAGTTAGTTCAGAGTCCCATTTAATTTGTGTCCCAACAACTTAAATTATTTTGATGATTCTGTCTTCACTCAATGCTGGACTGGGTCTGACAACATACAAATTAGAAGCTGAAACTGATCTACGTGTGTACACTGATAGCATCGCTGACTTGCCACAGTGTATAACGTCTGCATTGATGGTAAACAGTAATCAAATACAGAAGAATAGTATTCTCGTCAGTTCTTCAAAAGCACTATAAACATATAGATGCATTGCAGCCTTTGATATCAAGAATAGAGACTGTGAACTCCTTACCTCTTGTTGTGTAAATCCGAGAGGGAGCACTTGGATAACTGATACCATAAGAGTTGAAAGCAATAACTCGGAATTTGTAAGCTGTGTCTCCTTTGAGCTGATTAAGACTGATCACTGCTATGGGATCAGCACTATTCTTCTTGCCAATTAACAGCCAAACACTCCCCTCTTCTGAAACCAGGAATACATTCATTTGAAAAATGTAGCTCAATGAGGAAGTTCAAGAAGAAATTAGGGAGGAGGGGTCTGCATAAATATGGAGGAGGGGTCAGGTTAAGTAGAGGAGGGGGTCTGGATAAATAGGGAGGAGGGGTCTGCATAATTAGGGAAGAGTCTGCATAAACTGGGAGGAGGGGGCCAGGTTAAGTAGAGAAGGGGACTGGATAAATACAATCTGATTAAAACTCAGATTTAATAACCGCTCCTCTATCGGACATGTCGCTAATTAAGATCTGGGACAGTCTGTATCTTGAATCTGTCGCGCATGTCAGACTGGGGACCAATCACAGTCCAACTTCAACGGGCGAATAGGTGCCTATCCCATTATTTCTGTAGTGAACGAGGCGCAGAAAAATCCAACCCAGGCGGCTGATGAAGTTCTTGCTCTCCATGAGCAATCATCGAAGATTATTATTTGCTCGGATAGGCACCTATTTGCCCGTTGGAAGTTGGACTGATTGGTCGCCAGTCTGACATGCGCGACAGATTTAAGACACAGACTGTCCCAGATCTTAATTAGCGACATGTCCGATAGAGGAGCGGTTATTAACTCTGAGTTTTAATCATATTGGGATAAATAGGGAAGAGGGGTTTGCATAAATTGGGAGGAGGCGTCAGGTTAAGTAGAGGAGGGATCTGGCTAAGTTGGGAGGAGGGGTCTGCATAAGTAGAGAGGAGGGGTCTGGTGATGAAGAGGAAGGGATCTGGATAAGTAGGGAGGAGGGGTCTGCCTAAGATGGAAGGAGGGATCTGGAGCAGTAGGGGGGAGGGGTCTGAAGCAGAAGGGAGGAGGGATCTGGATAAATAGGGAGGAGGGGTCAGGTTAAGTAGAGGAGGGATCTGGATAAGTAGGGAGGAGGGATCTGGATAAATAGGGAGGAAGGGTCAGGTGAAGTAGAAGAGGGATCTGAATAAGTAGGGAGGAGGGGTCTGCACAAGCAGAGAGGAGGGGTCTGGGTAAGTAGGGAGGAGGGATCTGGATAAGTAGGGAGGAGGGGTCTGCACAAGCAGAGGGGAGGGGTCTGGATAAGTAGGGAGGAGTCTGGATAAGCAGGGAGGACAGGTCTGGATATTTTTTAACATTCCCACCAAACAAAAATAATTTAATGATTATTTAACAATTCCACTGTCACAAGAAATGTCCTGCCATTATGTTTTCACAATGTGGTGAACTAAGGGGTGAAGATTATGGTGTGAAAACATGTCCAGTTATTGAAGACTGTGGTGAGAATATGTATGGTTACTTTGGACATTAAAGTACACTTACTTTCTTCTTTCATGTGAATGTTGAAGCCTATAATTGATTCCTTTTCACTGTTTCCATTTATCCATGTGAGAGTGACAGAATCTTGGTCTGGTGACAGCTCAAGAGCTGTTGGGGGCTCGGGTGAATCTGAAATTGGTGCAACACATTAATTATTAAATGTTATACCATCATTGTAAATGCAGTTGCTTAAAACATGAACACTGCTAAGCAATAAGAATGCCTCAGCCTTGGATGTATTCAAATAGGGTCTTAACACTATGCATACATGTGTAATCAAAGTTGAGGTATACTACTCGTTAAAATATGGTGGTAATGAGAAAACAGACGGCAGATGTACATACATGATAATACCACAAAGCCAATTCTAGCAGCAGCCCATGACCAGATGTGCATCTGGTGTAAGTTCAGAAAACCTTGTCATTATGTCTTGAGAAATGATGGTCTCAAGCAATATGCAGCAGGAATCTAAAAGTTGCAATGACCCCTCAGCCCAGAGTTTATGTACATAGTCACCAATGTTATAGGTGTTGCAGTGACCACCATGCATCTGCATGTGCAATTTCAGCTTGATCGATTTAATAGTTCTCGCGATCAATCCCACTGATTTTCAATGGACTTTTATTCTGTGACCACATGCATACTTGAGCCAAATTTAGAGTTCTTATGCATAGTCATTCTTGAGACATGGTGGTAATAGGAGAACTGGCAGACAGACACAGCACCTCGGTCTTATCATTCTGAAGATATGGTGATAACAAGCAACTTGTGAAAAATCTTACAGAGTTTGATCTGGTGATCCCCCCAAAAATGGGTCAATCGTACTGACATACAATCGGCTTCTGCTCTGTGATCATAATATGGATGCGATTCCTAGGCTTGAGATATGGTGAAACGAGAAAACTGAGACGGACAAACATGATGATGACAATACCCAAGGGCCAAGGGGTAACTAGAATTTGTCTTGGACCAGTTTGTGAACTTCTCCAAATAAACTAAACCATCAGAACAGCTGAATGAATACTTTAAAAATCAGGGTTCATACACTAACAGCAGGAAAAAAATCCAAGTTTTCCAGGTCTATAATTAAAATTTTCCAGGAGTGTTTAGTACAATAACCCACAACAAAGATGAGCAAATTAATGAAGTTCAGGAAAAACATTTCGCACAGTAACATGTGACATCAGATGACTGGTTCTCCCGAAAGTGCAGTGTTTCCAGGAGTTTAACTTTATTTTAAAGCACTTTCCAGGTTAGCAATTAAATTCCAGAGTTTTAAGAACTTTCCAGGGGGCTTATAAACCCTGAAAAATTACATTAGAAGATTTGTCACATATCATGAATATAGGCATATTTGAATCATGAAAGAGCTAATGAAAAGTCACAAAAAAAAAAAAAATCCCAAGAATTTCATTTCTTATAATCATATCAACTCACACTTCTGGGGTCCAATGGTGACACTTCCATTTGTTGCATTTCCCGCTCCGACCCCATTTCGGGCCTTGACACTGAAAACGTAGGTGCCATTCTCATGTAGATTATTGGCATGGTGATATGCCTCTGGTAAGGTCACTTGTACTGTTATAATACCTGGTGAAAAAACAAAACATGATCATGATGACTTTATATAGCTTAGATGTTTCGCTTCAACACCATTTGCTTTGATCAGAATAATTCAACATATGAACATATGCCAGCTCTTCATCACAAAATCCATGCTACAATGTATATAATATGCATTTGCTTGGAATTAACTTTTGAAGATGTACTAAAAAGATATCAGAGTAATGACATAAAAGTCCAATTAAATATTTAGACTAACTTTACTGGAGTATGTCAAGTGAGTCGGACAATCTAACAGATTCTGTTCTGGTCAACACTGATTGTCATGTGTCCCTAACATCTTCATTAAGATTAACACTATCTAAAGGTTTACACTCGATATTGTGATTGAGCTCTGTCTCACCATGTGAAGGATGCTGTTGGTAGTAGATGACATCATACATGATATTGAGACCATTGGGGTATAATGGTGGCATCCACGTCACATTTACAGAGTCCAGGGTGATGTTCTTAAAGTGCAAGTTTCTTGGCTCACTCGGAACTGTCAAAACAAAGGAGATATTTACCACAGTATAGATGTACAGTCTAAGTTCAATGACCATGGCTGATAGCTGAAATTCAAAGAGTTCATGTTGATAGGTATCAATAGGCCAAAGGAAGGCATAAACTGTACATGAAGACATGTTTGATGGTGTCTTTGACCAAATGTGTCACAGCATCCCTGTAGCAGTACATTTAGAAAGCAGGTTATACTTACGGTCTTCCTTGGTTTTACTGGAGACGACACTACTGTTTGGACCATCCCCAGCCAGATTATACCCTAGAACAACAACACCATAGTCTGTGAAAATGCCCAGGTCCTTCAGACTTACTTCACGCTCGACCACGATACGAGGTGGAATAGCCGAGGCATTACCCGCCGACATCGGCCAGAAGGAGACCTGTTGTACAGGGATGTAATAAAATCACAGTATGTAGCATCAATTGCCATTATATTATGTTTGTGACAGACGCTCATTAAAACCAATGGAATGAAATATGCAAATGAGTAAACATTGCTTGGTAAGATATAATATTTCAGCACAAACCAACATGGACATTCAAGATCTTCAAGGTCTTCATATTGCTAAGCATATTGTATGACCATACAAAAGCTTTGAAATCTCACTGTTATTGAAGTCAATCTCCTCCTTTATTGTATGAGTGAAGTTGTTTAATTGGAAGTAACTGATAACCCAGATATGACCATATATATACTCCATGATCTTAGAACTATGCATAATCCTTGAGATTTACCATACTTCATTACGAAAATCAGTTTCATACTGCCACTCTTCAGGAATAAATAACGCAAGTTGGATAGTCTAAGTTTCATTAAAGATCAATTTTATCATACATGTAAACTGTAAAATGGTATTACAGCTAAAAAGAGAATTGATATATAAAGTATACATACCTTGTAACCAGACAGCACACCATTTTGGTTCTCAGGTGGGGGAGGGTCCCACATGACCTTCAGCTCAGATGAACTCACTGGTGTAACAATTATATTCTGTGGAGGGGCATTGGGAGCTGAAACCAAAATATAAGCAATTATAGTTTGACCCCTAAACAACTTACATGTATTTAAAAGATAAAGGCATTTTTTTATATATATTGCAGACCACAATAATTACACAAATTTCATTGAATCAAGGTTTTACAACTAGGGAATCTGTATGCCAGATTTACTGCACGTTATTCTAGTATGTAGGCTGTTGCTTTTATTAACTTATCTCTATGAAAAATTACATGAGCATCATAGAAAAAGATGCAGTATGACCACTACATGTATAAAATAGGACTACACAAGAACAGGTGTACAGTAAACGTGACCAAATAGTGCAGGACTTCACAAATACTAATCGGCAGGATGATACATATGAACAACAGATTGACATATTTTGCTTTGTTTATTGGTTATCAGTTTCATCCCTTACCAGCTTCTCCGACATAAATAGTGGCTGGGGTGCTTGGGGGGCCACGCCCCTTTTCATTATAGGCAAGTACTCTAACTTCGTAATTGACAAACTGGACCAGTTCGGCTAGCAAAGTCTCAAGCTGGGTGAAGTTGAGGGTTTTCTCCTGGTAACTGGGTAACTCCGCCTGTCGGTACTGTACAACGTAACCCTTGGGAATCCCATTCCATGTGCCAGACTCCGGTTGCTAGGGTAACAATGAAATAAAGGACAATCACAAACATGTATCACAGTGTATGTAACTGAAAGGTGACGGAAATGGATTACAACATACAGTGATTTCTGCCATTTGCAAATGAAACATTACAAGACTGTGATGATCACTGTGAATAATGGTATCGTTGCATCCTTAAACATCTCAGCAAATGGGTGCAATTATCTATAGAAGTTAATTGCAATGTAAAACAGACAGAGTTAAGCCTTGGGAATAGACCTGATCAGCTATGTTAGGTTAGATGTATACAATTCCATACATGGAAGACGAACTGCTAAGCAAATCATCTACATCCTCAGCATGGGATGTGGATAACAGAACTGTGAGACTCTGAACTATTTTATTGTTCCAAGTTCTTACAAGAGGTGACCTTTCACTGTGAAGACATTTCACACGCAATGATTCCTGAAGGTTGCATTTAACAAAGAAGGAATTTAAATCTAGAGGGTATTTCAGAATCTCGCACAAGAGCCACAAATTGAATATAGTATGCTGAATGACCTGGGGAAAAAATGGAAGAGAGGACGTCCTTAACAGAGCTCAAATAATGCCTGCTTTGCTGTATTAAAAAATAAAGTGCGTTCATTGACTTTCCAGAGGAATCCTAACATTGCATCAGGGTGAAAGGGCTTGTTCTCTTAGCTGTGTATAGAATATTTGACACAGGGCTGAGTCAGTGTTTGAGCTAGAATTTGTCCAGTCAATATTGACAAGATACACGAAAAAACAAGAGCCAGAGATCCCAATCCAATACTGCTTCATTGCATGCTGAACTGCCATTGAGGGGATGGCAGGAGTTTAACGACAACAACGCTTGGCTATGTGGAGCAGACAACTGGATTACAAGCACAAACAGGCAAACACACACTGTGGTTAAACAGGATACACAGTGATAATCAATACACATGTATACCCAGCTCAACGTTCACCAGCACAAGGGCAATGATCGGCCCATCTCCAACTTTGTTGTATGCCTGTACTTGAAACGTATAGAGTTTTCTAGCCTGAACACCGCTAACAACTTCAAGGACATTCCTTGCAGAGATTTGGATTTTTTGCCTCCTGTAGTCCGAATACATGATCTAGATGAGCTTGTAGCCTATTCTGTCACTGTTCCATAGAGTTAACACTGGTGGCTACAGAAACAAGGCCATAAACCAAACAAGATCAGAGTCTGCTAAATCTCTGTACAAAATTAAGCAATCCCTCAGTAAATCCAACACATGCCAGTATTATTGAACATTCATTTAATAATTATCCCAATATGTACAGCAGAATATTAACAACAGAAACTTAATGTCTTTTAAGCTGCTTATATACTGCCAATATTCTATTTTAACATGTAGAATTCATTCTTTGAGATTTTGAAGGTAACAAAATATGCACAAATAGTAGCTCTCTGTTTGGCTACATTGGAAAAACAAACTTAACAGCTGCATGTGTTAGAGCAGTAAGCATGGTATCATCAAAGTTTCATATGGTCGTCTTGTTTTATATTGCCCTGATGATGATCTAAACCTTCTCAATGAGATGCTGACTCGACAAAGACAATGACGACGCCAATCAATTTTACAATGTACTTCAGCTTTACTTCGGCATTGCTGAATTCCATAGCAAATTGTAAGGGCTGTATTAATTTGAATATCAAACTGCCCTAGCTGTGTGACTCACCTCCCAGTTGACTTTGATAGATGTAACCGTTAATGGTCTAACCACCAGATTTTGAGGGGCCCCATCAGGCTCTGAAATAACACATTAGAGTTGAACGAGGGAAAGGAAAAAGAGTTTACTATCACTATTGACCAACTGAAAGATTACCATATACACATTAAATATAAATAGTTATCAACTTCCAAGACATACGTGTACATACTGACAAATTCAGGGAGGTGAAAACTGCAGTAATTACCTATGCTCTTGTAACACATGATCATGTATGCCAAAGAGTAGTCATGTCTATAGTCACACTCCAGTCTACATACTATAGAATAAGCTTCCAAAAAAGGATTTTATTCAAAATATAGTCTACAAGAAATAGCACAATCATAATGACCATTTCCCACTTCCTCCCTTCCACCTCCTTCTAAATTATACTCACTGTCTTGTAAAGTTTGAACCTCATCTGATGGTGGACTATATGGACTGGTCCCTATATCATTGGTGGCAGAAACTCTAAACTGATACCAGGTGTTGGGGCGCAAACTGAAGAGAAAACAAATACTTTACAACCATGTCCAGACAACGCTAATCAATGCGTTATAAGCAAACTATAAACTAGAACTTGTGGACTTCAAAAGGTCATTGTAATTGGAGATATGCATTATCATCCGTCACAGTCAAAAACCTACTCTGACAGTCAATGAATATCAATGGGCTCACTCACTCTTCACTCACAAGAGAAGGTTTAATATCAGCTTCAAATATAGCTTAAGGGTTGACAAAAGAGTTTGTCCCAGTAAGGGTTCACACGCATTGACTGGAATTGATTAGAAAGATCCAGACTGCCATCCACTGGTTATCCTTTATCCTGGTGGTATAGTAACCTGTGATGCAAACTTCACATAGACCTCACCTGTAACTTCCCATTTTGCTCATGCTCCTTTTTTTTCTATTTTTTTTTTATCTAGCGGCACATTCATGTGGTAATACACCAAGACTCTGTTTTCTTCCTCCACACATTGGTGTTCTCATATTGAAGAGATATATCATCAACATGTAGTTCCGAGTATGCATTTGGCGAGGACACATCATAGCGCATATTCGGTATTGTCTACTTTTGATTCTTGTTTGTGTCTGTAGGTACTTTGTTAAAAAACATAGGCATGTGACCTTGGTAAAGTTTGGAACACATCTCAATTTTGACAAAAATACTGTCAAAAAGGTCTCACAGTGATAGAAAATGAGCGGTCATCTATTCAAAAATATCCTAAGATATCAAGAAAGGAGAGATCATACCAACTAGTGTACCTCTTATCTATTTTTAATAAGCGATAATTCTTGATCAAAATGCCATATTTTAAATGTAGGGACAAACAGGGTATTCCTTAAATGATATGAACGTGAGATTTTGAAGTCATTTGAAGTTGAACGCAGCACAGAAGAAATCAGAGATAAATCTGAAAAGGCCACTCATTTTAATTGGATGGGTAGATGCATGTGTGGTGTAAATTTTGTAAACGAAAGCAAATTGATGATACTGTCATGTTTACTAATATTTGACTGGTGAAACATAAAACTTTAAAGTTGTCTGGTGAAACAGTTAATTATTAAATAGGGTTCTGAACCATAGCTAACATCTGAGTGATAAATCATAATGTTTGAAGTTGAAGACTGTGACCCAAATTAAATGGGTTATTACAACATAGTGCTGGCACTTGTCCAGAAGCATAGGTGATTCAAGGATAGATCATTATAAATACTGATCATCGTAAATATATCCACTAAATGGGTGCTAAGAATGACATGTGGTAGCTTTTATCATGGTTTTTGTCCCAGGAAGGGATAGCGGGATACAGCAATGGCCTAAGCCCTATAACTCAAGATTTACAACTAGCTTTTTTATTGCAGTAGAATTACACTCGAGAAACAAATACCAGTCACCACATACACTTAGGATACAACATTACTAAGGGCAATAAAGCAATATAACTTCACTAAATATTTATTTAAATATTATATCAATGAGGTAACAAAACTATTTTAAACATATATACATTAATTGTAATGCAATTGCATGTATGCGATTGATAAATATTTTCCTAGAAAACATACATACATGACTGTATGTATGACTCCCACGTATCCATAAAATCAATACAATACACTAAGGATACATTCATAGCAATATGTATCCTAACATTGATCTATATACTGTAAAACACTACTTGAGCATTTTTTTCTCTCGCATGTTTTGTTATGGATATATTGTGTCTATTAGCGAACTGCATGTGCTTTAAGGCAAATAATCCTACTCATTTTCACGCATAATGAGATATTTTACAAAACATTTTACATTTACTGCATGATTTGCTGCAGGATATTTATATTCCACAACCATGCGACGAGAAAGCAAAACAATCTGCAACCTGTAAATAAATAGCGAGATTAACTTTTCACTTTCAGTTATATTTTAGTATCACAATAAGTTGCGCCAAACATGCCCACACATGTATATAATTAAATATGAATGTAATCTGAATCTATGGTGTAAACAATGAGCATGCAAAGTGCCCTTAAAATTAATTATGAGATACAGGGTTCAATATGAATTAATAGGATCTTACACCACTAACTATATAAAGATGGAATGATGTGATTGAACATTAGAATAAATTAACATTAATGGGAAAATTTGATGATTGTAATTCATGCAGACAGCGTCAGCATTTTCATCGCCCAAGCCGGTCAACATGCACAGAGCATTGTGAATGCAATGCAGTTTACAGCTGTGCTTTCACTATGTCAAATAAAATGGCTGTGATATGGAATTTTGGAAGGACAGATACTGAATTGAAATAAAATAAATGTGGTAGACAGGTGAGAACTTGTGTATTATTTGAAGAGAAAGAGGAGTGCTGTAACACAGAAAGAAATAGATATTCCATTTCCTGACGGTTACAATACACAGTGAGTTAGTGGATTTGGCAGTACATTGCTGGCAATTACATGTAGCAACAACTGCACATTGAACGATCTTGTGTCAACTGATCATGCTTCATACAGACAGGATGAAGTGGTTTAGTCCATGTGTTTACATGCTTCACGCAACATATCACATACAAAAATATACCTGCCTTGGAATGATCAAAGATTCGCTTGGATAAGCTAGAATATCTGGGCTCTCCCTAAAGTACAGGAACCAGGATATGATTCATGTCATCAGGACATTTCGTTCATTTAATCCACCTCATAAATATATATATATAGCTCTTACACAATCAATCTAAAACCCGCATCAAGATTGAATATTAAAACTGAAGAATGCCTTTATTGAGCTCTATTCATCTATTCTAGCAAATGTACACAGAAAAAAGCAACCTGAATGTTTTCTGAGGGCTATTCCAGTAAAAAGTGTGTGGGGGGGTTTGAAGGCACTTCCAAAAAACATCCACCACCTACTGACATGATTTTATTTATACCCCCAGAACCTACCGGATGCCTTTATGAAATTTACCAACAACCCCCCCAACAATGATTAATTTTCTAAAAAACGCCACAAAAATTTTCACCAAGCACCCACCGTATATATTCAATGACTTTCCAAACCACTCACCCACCAACAATTATTTAATTTCATATTAATTTGATATTTTTAATACATGTTTCTTTCTCTTTTTCAGGATCACAAGTGTGCTTTTCCACCAGGCATGATTTCCTCATGAAATAAAGAATATTATTATTATATGTATACTTTGCAGTGGATGGCGTTTTCCTTCAGCAGACATACTTCTGTATCTGCGTTGCAGACTTAATGATAAGAACCACACTAAGGACTAAGAAGAAATATTTTAGGAACATAATTTGTCTAGTTTCTTCACAGATATGCTGTGCACATAATTTTTACATTTCAATAATTCAACCACAAGAACTAGTGCAGGTGACATCTGCAGGACAAAAGGCATATATTTAGGGACAGCTGCCCAGAATTAACTGATTAAGCAGCAGGGGGGGGGGTTCACACTTTGCCCTAGCTCCCCCTCTGCTGCTGATTACAATGAAAGAAAGAGTTCAGAGTTGAAAAAGAGTTAATATTTAAAGAGAATTGTTGCAGATTAGAAGAGTACCTGTGGTTAAATTATTAGAGGGTCTAAACACAGAAATTAAGCGAACACCACAGGGTTGAAATTCAAGTTTCTTTGGTATCACGTATATGAACAATTATCAACATCTGACTAGACATTCACTAATGAAAGATAAACACTAACACCTATATAATTTACATACTGCTATTGTGAAGTTTGATATTTCGACTAGAGTTACTCATTAGTAGCAAAATAAAATCCAAATCTCTGCTATTAATATTTCAGCCATTGTTACCTTGTGACAATTACAATTCATTTTTTTTTTTTTCGGACAAACAGAATGGCATAACTTTACGATGTTCAGCACTATACCCCAAATGAGATAATATAACCAACTTAGGTATGGTACAGTAATAGTAGCCCATATGAGCTATTAAACCATTGGTTTCTTTCTGCAATATACAGGAATACCGATATCCTTACGATTGCCTTTGTTTTGCCTGACGAAACCTGCCTGCCAGTGGTTGGCCTAATATTATCATGAGGACTTTTCCCCGGAATTGTAACCTGCAGTTGTTGTTGTTGTTACGTTCGACTGTCAGAAAAACAACAAAATCTCCACTCAACATCGTTCATGCTCTCATACAAGAAGTAGTAGGTCTACAATACAATTTGCATATATTGTCGCGGTCGTCTCTGTATTCTGTCTGTCACACGACGGCCCGACAAGTGTGTTTACTTCCGATACCACGTGTTTTCAGAGTTCGACAAATGTGGTACCAGTCATGTCAACCTGACCTCGTTCACGGAAAAAGTCGAATGCTACCCGATTTATCTCCCTTGTTAGTTCGTCAAAGCTCGTACACCGCATTCCCAAAGCCCGCCTTCGCCATGTCCACGGTCATGTTATGAACTCCGAAATGTAAGCGGATCCGCAGGGTACGGCAATGGGAACAAGGTTTATAGATTTCCGAACTTCACATGCGATAAAATGACCGTGTTTTGCAGTTCCAAACGGCACATTTGCCTTGTCAATCTTGCAAAATTCCTCGATATATTTTCACCACACGGCGAGCCAACCGACATTATTTTTGTATTCCACAAGAATGCACAACCGACGCAAATTAATGAACATCTAAAAACACCAAGGACCTATCGGAAGGAGTCCAGTGAGACAACAAGTACCTACAGGGAGCATTTTATTTTTTGTACAACCACCTACCGACACGTTTTTAAAGTGCCGTCAAAGGCCCCCACACACTTTTTGCTGGAATAGCCCTGAGGCAGAATGGCCGGAGGTACTTATTTTGATGCACAATCAGTAAATGACATAAACAGACATACTTGTACTTCCGATAATGAAAATGTCTGAAAGATGTTAGAGAAGACTAGAGTAGCTTACCCAGGAACAGTATATGAGGTGACATCAGGAGTGACCACATCTTGAACAGTAGCCCAGTCGCCGTGCTGTGGTTTGTACTGAATCGTGTAATTTCTCAATGGACCATATCCATCTCCTTGGGGTGTCCAACTGATGGTCACTTGACGAGCACTGACCTGTGATGATCCAATTATAGGCTTTGTTGGACTCTCTGGACGATCTGTAAACATAAAAGTTTTATCTCATAGTTGCCCACATATTGTCCAAAGTTCACGACTTTTCCCTGGTCGATATAGAATAATGAAGAAATTTACTGTTGTGTGATAACCATTTTACACCCTTTTGTGCCACACTTGTGCAATGAAAACCCAAAGTTTAGAACCAATTCATAACTCGAAACTGGAGATTTTCCTTGTTTAGCAGATTTTCTGGCTTAAATGACCTTGACCTTTGATCTTTTGATCTTAAAATAAAGTTTGGTGCCAGTCCATAATATGGAATTCGAGATATCGCAAGGTCAAGTTAACAGACAAATGTACAGACAGAAATGCTCCTCCCGATATATATGACCTCATCTATCGACAGGTTTATACAAAAACATACAAATAGGATCAGGTTACAACACAAATACGTCACTCACCCCTGTTGATCATTGTGAGTACTAAAACAGAGGCATTTTCTCCCCATCCCAATCTGGTCTTAGCAGCAACAGAGAATATATAGTAGGTCATCCGCCTCAATCCAGTCACAGTGTAGTGCTGGCTGGTAGCGCTCAGTGTGTCGTTAACAATGGCAGCACTTTCAGACTGATTGCGCTCTCTGTACCCAACCTTATAGGCAGTGATCAGACCATTGGGCTCTATCGGAGGTTCCCAGACTATCTGAGCCAAGGAGTAGGTCACATCAGGGAAGTAGATGATGATGGGAGGTCCTGGTACTGCAAAATGAAAACACCAATTTACATTCTACTGTTGGCATTTGTGTCAGCAACAATACAGAAAATTCCATACCTCAAATCTGCATATGTACGATTCTATACAACATTCAATAAAAATGTATAAATAACACTAGAAACTAGAGCTATCTTTAGATTGACAAATAATTATCAAAGGAAAGTATTGGAACAAGGAAGGATGACAATTTCCAAACTTACATGGCTCAAACCTTACATATGGCTGGCAACTTTGCTAACTGACTGGCAGCTTCTTGATGGATCTATCAGACAGCTCTCAGTTGCCACTCCTGCTTGCACCATGACCATAACTATAAATCTTGGCAGGGACATATCCAGAGTTTATTTGGGGACACCCTTGCCTTTTTTTGGATGCATTTGTATGTATTTGGGCGCATTTGTATGTAAAAAGTATTAAAATTGGCTATAAAGTTTGGGCGCCCATACCCCTTAACAGGTATCAAAATGGCTCGGGATTTGGATCTGCTTGGTATACTTACCATCTTCCAGAGTGGTGACAGAGACCTCTGGTTGGCTGAGCACACCGTCCCCCATAACTGTGTATGCTAGAACCTGGACCTGGTACTGGACAAACTTCCTCAGGCCCGAGATCAGGTGACTATGGCTACTGTTACCTGGCACATCCTCTAGGGCATCAGCAATATTCTCCACCCGAGAGTAATACTTTATCTATCAGGAGAAAAGATATGGAATTAAACTAAACTCAAAGGAGATTGAACACGAGCAAATCTTTGAAGAAACATGGAACCAGACACCCATCATCCACCTTATAAACACTGAGGACTACACACAAGACACAGACAGAATGCTTACACTGTTGCAATAAATATGAGAGAGAGAGAGAGAGAGAGAGAGAGAATAGTGGTTTAATTTCGAGTTCAGCAACATTTCAGCTATATAGAGATGATCAAACAAAATTCCAAGTATTTCAACAAAAACAAATCAACAACCCAGCAATCCAGAAGTAATCAACACAACAGACCAAAAAACATGCACATCATTAAAACTTATGCAACAAATCGATTTCTTTCAAATAACCTAAAATACAGACTTCTTGTACCTGACTAAAAAGATCTTCTGAAGTAAAAAGAGGATAAAAACAATTTCCTAAAATCTATACAGTCTATGAGAATATGTTTCACTGTGAGATCTGCAATTACAGTGCTAGTTAAAGCAGAATCAACCCAGCTGACAACATGTATCTACATGTCACACTATCATCTAACATGTATTGATAATTTGCCCTAAAATAATGATGAGCATACCTTGTATCCTTGGATCATACCATTCCTGTCATAGAGCGGCACATCTCCCCAGGTCACATTTATAGATGTTGAGCTATTAGGGAAAGCTATCACATCAGCCGGGCCAGCACTAGGTACTGAAATAATACAAATACAAGAGTTAAGTAATAAGACTTAAGTAAATACTACTACTACTAAAACTCTCAGCTTATCTACGAGCATCCGACCCTCTAAAACAGTATATAACAAATCTGATATATACAGGAGCACATACCATATTAAAGGTTATAAGGCCTCATCAGATAAAATCAACCCTGTACAAGTATATCGATCTCTGGCAAAGACTGTCATCAGCCACAGATTGAGGCAAGAAAAAGGCTCATAGAAAGGTAGGTCTTGTAAATAACCTTGTCATTATTTTGCAATTCCTGTCCTCAGGCCAGTATGTCCACCTCCGGTCAGTACCAAGGTAATACGAATGTGAACAAATAATTAACACAAGTATCAAACTGTTAAAACCATTTTAAGCCAAATAACAAGCCTATCAACAATCTTGAGCTGTTTAAGGAATACCTTTGCTACTATCATTCATGTACATACCTGCCTCTCTAGTCCTCTCCACACTGATTGGACTGTAGGTACTGTCAGCCACCTCATTAAAGGCTAACATCTTTACCTGATACTCAGTCCACTCTTCCAGTCCAGTCAGTATAAAGCTGTCCAGGTTAATGTTATGGAGGAGATGAGACTGAAATGTATCCAGCGCTTTGGGCTTATACAATATCTTGTACCCTTTAGGGTCACCATTCCAGTCATTGGTCGCTAAAGGCTGAAAAACACATAATAAAAGGGCTATTGGATATGGCATCTAGAAGATCAAATGAACATTGTTTTTTGCCAAAATTCAGAGGAATCCAAATAGATTCTCGCAACCCAGCTCTATGGAAATCCAATGCTATCATTTCTATACAGATAGCTAATATTTTACAGGAATCTGTTGGATTTATTTTGCGGGAGTGCTGACGGGAATCAGATTCTCGTGGAAAAACAAGCCCTGCAATGGTCTTGCACATGGAAAAACAAGCCCTGCAATGGTCTTGCACATGGAAAAACAAGCCCTGCAATGGTCTTGCACATGGAAAAACAAGCCCTGCAATGGTCTTGCACATGGAAAAACAAGCCCTGCAATGGTCTTGCACATGGAATACGAAGCTGCGCATCAAAAAACCCCTCGGCTCTGGGTACATTCATAATGTATTCAATTTGAACCAAGATGTCAGGAACACCAAGCAGTCAAGTCACAAATATACAGATTATCAAAAATTTTGCAATTAGAAATGACCCCTAAGATTTCCGTCCAATCAGAGAAACCGAAATTCATTACATAAATTTCTTGATGCATCAATGATGTATACCAAATTTTACATCGAGCATTTGAACGGTATCAGAGATAGAGATCATTAATGATTTCGCATAAATTAAAGATGGCCGCCCATCCTCCCCGCCACTCAGAGGAACTGATGTGGTTATTCATTGAAAGTGTCTTGATACATTGATGCTGTATACCAAGTTTCGTATAGAACATTGAAATGGTATCAGAGATATACATCATTAAAGATTTTGCATAAATTAAAGATGGCCACCAAGGTTTCCGCCCAATCAGAGAAACCAGAACTGTCATTTGTCGTAAGTCTCTTGATGCATCGATGATGTATACCAAATTTTAAATCCAGCACTTGAACGGTATCAGAAAACGAGATCATTAATGATTTTGCATAAATTAAAGATGGCCGCCCATCCTTCCCACCACTCAGAGGAACTGATGTGGTTATTCATTGCAAGTCAGTTGATACATCGATGCTCTATACCAAGTTTGGTATAGAACACTTAAATTGGATCAGAGATATATATCATTAAAGTTTTTGCATAAATTAAAGATGGCCGCCAAGGTTTTCGGTCAATCAGGTCCCGATTCAAAGTATCTGGATGTATCGATGATGTATACCAACTTTCATATAAAACAACTGAATGGTAACAGAGATATGTATCATTATCGATTTCGCATAAATTAAAGATGGCCTCCAGGATTTCCAGCTAATCAGAAAAGTCGGTTTGGTAATTCATTGAAAGTTGCTTGATGTATCGATGATGTATACCAACTTTCGTATTGAACAGTTGAATAGTTTCCGAGATATGGATCATTATCCATTTCGCATAAAATTAAAGATGGCCGCCAAGGTTTTCACCCAATCAGGTCCCAATTAAATAGGCTTCTGGTCCTTGACTAGGTAAATAAGCATACCAAATTTGGAATTCTTCAGTGGAACCGTTCTCCGGCTATCTCGCTCACGTACGGACGTACAAGACGACGACAATACCCCATGGCCAAAATTGGCCGAGGGGTAAAAACAAGCCCTGCAATGGTCTTGCACATGGAAAAACAAGCCCTGCAATGGTCTTGCACATGGAAAAACAAGCCCTGCAATGGTCTTGCACATGGAAAAACAAGCCCTGCAATGGTCTTGCACATGGAAAAAAATCTATATTTCTCCAGTCACCATCAGTCAGAGTGACTAAGCAACATTTTTGGGGAGCTGGGAGACTAGAAAGAAATATTTAGGCATCAAAATATTACATGTCAAATATTTTAACTGATATGATTACAATCTGATCAATCTGATTTAGATTATGCATTGATTACTCACAGTCCAGCTAATCCTGACAGCAGTAGCATTGATTGCTCTGACAGTGACATTTCCTGGGGGTGTGTCCGGAGCCGACTGGATCGTCTGAAATGATCTGCTTGGGTCACTCGGTCCACTCACTCCCACAATATTCTCTGCCTTCAGTCGTACTTGGTACACCGTATATGGTCGCAGGTTGTGTACAGAGATGGATGTTGCCTCTGGTGCCGATACATTGTAGACCTCAGTCCAGTTTAATTCCCCGAGTTCTAAAGCTTCAGTGATCCATTTAGTGATGGAAGTTTTACCATCATAGCCAGGGCGAAACTGGAGAACAACAGAGCGGGCCTGGATGTCACTTATACCCAGATTCTGTGGAGCAGTTGGAAGTTCTGGGAAATAGAGAGAATAGTTGTTTAACGTAACATCAGCCACAGTGAATTAAGATTATCACCAAGAGAATAATTTTCCATCAAGATAATTACACATCCAGATATTTCAATTTGATGCGGAATACACAAAATATTTCCTACTTTGAAGATCCACTACTTCGCAATAATACCCAAATATTCCCCCAAAATGCCATATTTCAGTTTCAAAAGTAATTCATGCAACTGAACGAAGGCTACTTTGGCCAATACCTGGAGGAACGCCCGACTTGATATCAGCTGATTTTGGTGGTCCTGATCCTTTCTGTGTCTTAGCCTTCACTGAGATGGTGTACATGGTGACAGGGTTCAGGCCTTGTATCGTGTCCTGTAGATCAGTGGGACCTCGAGGTACTGTCACTCTGGTTCCTGTCACATTCTTCTCCTCGTAATACAGGACATAACCTATCAATACCCAGAGAGAAAATCGTCTTTCAAATAAACACTATGTATGCTGTATAGGTTAAAGGTGAAATACAAAGGTTTTCATATTTTCCTTTTTATATTCTTCATGGGTCATTTAATGATTGAAATACAAGCTTAACTGCTTCATTTGATTTTATTTGACATATTTTGTCTCCTGGAAGCTTTTGAAAAGTGCTTCAAAGTTGAGATCTCCAGCCCGGCTGATTTCACAAATGAAATCTGCATCGTTTATCTGCCCTCATTTGATGCTGGTATGTGACGTCACATCAGACCGTCTGGCCGGTCGTCAATACTTGTAACGTTCAGTCTCCGAGTGGCTGGTCGGACGTGACGTCTCAATCAAGGAAAGGTAAGCGATGACGTTTTGTCAATCTGAATTCAGCTGGACTAGCGGTACCAACTTTTAAAAAGATTCTGGCAGACAAGATACTTCCAATTAATCCAAGTGAAGTAGATATACTGGTATTTCTATCATTATTCAACCGACATTAAATGTAAAACGGAGAATTTAAAAACATTTGCATTTCACCTTTAAGCTGAAGCGAAAAAAAGTGCATCTCAAGAGGGAAATTAGGCGAGTGATGGCTCGCCTTAAATATGAAGCACTGATATACAGAGATGGATGGGTTACTATGGTTACCATGGTTACCATCACAGCGCAGCATCAGCTAGATTACCCACCTGTAAGAATACCATTGGTTGCTGCTGGAGGGGTCCACTTCACAATCATTGATCTATCTCTGACATCCTCAAATACCAGGGAACTGATGGGTCCAGGAACTGTCCAAACAAACGGTAGGATACAGTTACAAATTTGATCAATAGTGTTCTCCTATTTCAAATGAATACAATGGCATACTATTAAATTGCAATACTATGGTTTTTTTCCACAGTTGGAAGCAAATTCATTTTTAGACTGTATACATGTTGACATCAGCATCATGTTACATATATACTGTCACACTTTAGGGCTGTTCCACAAAATTTACAAGGAAGAGAGTGGAGCTGGGGGGGGGGGAGGAGGATTTTTTTCTTACCCCACCACCCATTTGCAACTTAACCTATCTCTCTAATGTTAACAGACCGTTAACCACCCATCACCCACATAGCATAGAAATTGCCTTCCCCCCCATCTTAAATTTTTTAAGCTTAAAAGCTAATATCTGAATCAATCAGCTCTTCGTCAGTGTAAACTTACTGTCTTCCTCGGTCCTGATGGTACTAGGTGGTTCACTCGCAGGGCCATCCCCAGGGCTGGTGTAACACACAATGACTATATCATACTCTGTGTATTTCCGCAGGTTCCCCAATACTGCCCACTGTTTTCCATAAGGGTCGGATGTGTCTGGAGGAACAGACATGAACACAACTTCAGGTTGGGCCGTGTTTAATCGCGTAGCTCGAATTTTGTAGCCCTGATTAATGCCATTGATCTTCTGAGGGTCAGGTGGATACCAGCTCACATTGACAGCTGTGGAATTGATGGCCGACGTTTCAACAGTTGTTGGCGGGGCGGTGGGCTTGCCTTCCTCAGTCCGTATATGGACACTAGCACTGTACACACCAACGCCTTTCTCGTTGAATGCTGCTACAGAAACTTCATAGGGCGTGAACACCAGCAGATTAATTAACTCGTGGGATGTTATCTTCCAGTCATTAACAGTGTAGTTCCTGTAGAAGTTGTCAGGGTAACCAGCTATTTTGTAGCGTATGACATACCCCAACAACAGGCCATTCCAAACGGTCTCATCTGGCTCCTGCCATTGCATCATAATAGAGTTACTAGATCGGGCATTACCCGTAACCCCTATAGGTGGACCACCAGGAGCTGGAATGGAGGGAAGAGTAGGCTGTTTCATATACATGTACATACAAATTGGCATGGATATGGTGATTATATATTGTGATAAACCGGACAGATAAAATTATCAAGAAAACTACACAATCACATTAGTTGAACAGACCAATCTCCAGTATCGGATTCCACCAATAACAATCTCAAAGTACAACTTTATGTGGCGATTCTGTATCTATCATGTCAAAGATATGCTAGCTCTGAACATAGCTACCAGGTCTATAAAATATATTAATTGTTTCAAACTGAAATAGGCTTCAAATGTAAAGCCTAATCTATGTATGTTTAGCGCATTACCACTTACAAAACTGAAAAGAAAATTGACACTGAAATCATTAACTGAAAACCTGTAACGAGGACAACTTGCAAAGAATATCAAATTGCAGAAAAATTTAAGTTAAATAAAAAAAACAGTTAAATCAGGAAATGAACATAAATAAACAGAAACTAGAAATTATTGTAACTGTACCGAGACTTGAATCTGGCACCTTCTGTTCACAGACCCAGCAAGTAGAACTTTCAGCTAGTTAGGAATGTGTAACAGAAGTGAATACAATATATGACCTGGCTACCTGTATAATTGTCCAGCAAATGAAGTTCTGATGGGACAAAAACGATGAAAGCTATAACCATTAAACTTACAACTTCTGTACCTGGCTAACAAAATGAAATGTTTTCCCAATATGGATTATTACAAGTTCATTTTAGTGTAAATAGTGACATTCCACTCAGTATAGGTCAAGGCCAGTCTTCAAAAATACCAGAAGTAATACAGACATGCCACAGCTTAATGGTTAACCATTTTGGGGCAGTTCTTCAACACCTGCTAAAAATCAGAATGGATGAGCGAGACAGTGTGGACAGTGGAGATGAGAGCCCCTTTACAGTTACATAGATTTCTTAGAATAAGAATTAGTTCCTTACGTTCTTGTGGTAATGTGATGTATGGGATGGGTTTTGCCGGGCTGGGTGGCCCTTCGCCAACCCCATTGACAGATGATAATCTGAACTGGTAGTTCTGAGCTGGCCTCAATCCATTCACAGTGTGCGTTCTAGCATTTGCAGGAATTTCATCAGGCAAGTTTAACCAACCATCATTCTCCTGTAGTGGGTCACCTGTGAGTGAAAAATGTATTACAAACATAATCAACCACTGCCTTTCACATTTCAATTTATCAACACAGATGCCCCCTTTTTCTGCAAGCAGAACTCTAGGATCGGCATTTAATCCTAGTCAAATCTTTTGCCAAAACGAAACAGTAAAAGGTTGTAATGTTTTATAATGTTATAAAAGCTAAAAATATTTATTCATGGGGAAAAGCAAATTTATTGGATTTTCTTTTTATTTTATTTTTTCCTTTCAGGAAGATTTTCATTTTCAGGTGTGCAGTACCTATGACAATTCTGTACTGTAGTTTATACTGTTGGATGGGGTCATTGCCGTCAAAAGGAGGAGCCCATGTAATGATCACACTCCGAGGACTTTCTGTTCCTGACAATACCACAGATCTTATGACAGGCTGGTATGGTAATTCTGAAACATGAACAATATGAGTTTTAGAGTATAGACCAAATCAGATAAGGGCTATTCCAGAAAAAAAGGTATGGGGGGGGCGGATGGCAGAATTTTTTACTACCCACCACCCATAGAAATGAATTTACTGCCACAACAAGGACCCACAGAATTCAATTATCTATGCATCCCACCACCCATAGAAAGAAAAAAAAAAACCGAAACAAAAAATTTCCCCTCCGCATTGAAGTATTAACATCATTTACATCTCTCCTTGGGCCACTTTTTTCGATTTTTTGCGTTTTGGTTCATCATCATCATCATTTGCTGCTGATGCTGCCAGATCAACCGGTTCGGAGTTATTCACTGTGACCGTGCCAACAGCTTTTTTGAAGCATAAAAAAGGTCCCAGTTTTTTTCAAACACTTCGTCGCGGAGAAATCAAAGTTCTTCATCATTCAGATTTTTGAGTTGATCCATAACGTTGAAACCACTGCTTTGAAAATTATCTACGTATGCCGCTAAATTGAATGAATTTAACAAAATTCTGATGGATTCCATAATGAATTTGATGCTCAACAGTCATGCCAGTCAAACGGACTGTCAGCAAGGTCGGAAGAAAAGGTTGGACACCATTACATTTCGTCTAAATTTGATATGATCATCATCAGGATAAAGAGGTGAAGGAAGTATCGTATTGCATTTACCATGTTAATGAAAATGACAGATTTGATAACGAGAAAATTGAGGACCAAGATTGTGAGAATAATAGGTATGTACAATCAATTGGTACTGAACTGTGCTACTTAAAATAAACATTAAAGAAAATTTTGGGCACGTATTCATGATTGCAGAATGACCACATCCTCATGGTAGGCTACATGCTATTAAGAAAAATAATTGAAATGATCACAAAATATTCTTTAAAATTTAAGAATGTAGTTGAAACTCCCCAGATTTATCAAATCAATTTCCAAATGCAGTGAGTACTGAATATGTCTTCTTCAGATCATAAGGTCATAAGCATACCTACCATGCCTACATTACTAACAGCTTGAAAAAAAAAGAGAAAAAAAAACAAAACAAAAACAGAGGTATAAAATGGTTGCTGTGTTCATAAATCCCACCAGGATCTCACTCACATCGATCTTATTGATTCATTTAAAAAATCAGTGGAAAAACAATTTATACTTTATTCTGAAACATTTGCTGTTTTTAAATCACAAATTTTGCTGTCTTCAAATCAGCATCAACCAGACTCCCAGTTTGATTTCAGCTGGATGTATCAGAGAAACCCACAAAAAAATCGTTTGCACAGGCTCACATGGCTGAACTGGCAAGGAGCACTGCAAATCCATTTCTAGTATGGTCCATAGATTCAATAATGGGGCATATCCTTGTCAAATTAAAAAAATTGAATCCTTTATTACATTTTGTACAACACTCAACTTGTTGGCCATCCAGCATTATGTTTCATCAAGTATAAAACAATTACTTGGCTCAGATCGCGATTGGAATCAAGCTGAAGTAAAACTGGAAATCCCCTTTTGGAATGTGACCTTTGTTACCTTCTCACAAAGAGCTTCTTCGGGAACCCTTCTTTTTCTTTATTCTGTGCATTTTGAAAGGGGTGTCAAAGGTTCCCGATATACGAAGAGTGATGTCACCACAAATTTTCCCGCCTTTTTAGCGAAGAGACAAAGAGCAACAACAACTTGCAAACAAAGAATGAAATTGCCGTTTTTAGGATTGTTCGGGATTTTAAAGTCAAGCAGAGGGATGGGTCTCTCTGAATAAAGCTAGGTAGGGGTGTGATTGACACCATTGCTTTTATTTACCCACCACCCATAGAATCCATTTCTTTATTGAGCCTACCACCCACAGAATTGGATTTCATTTTAACACGACCACCCATAGAAAAAAAAAAGACTTGTCATCCCCCCCCCCATGCCTTTTTTTCTGGAATAGCCCTAATTATAACTTTAAATTAATCCTTGAGCTTCCCTTGGAGAGTCTCTAGATTAATAGCATTTCAAAAATGTATTACAAATGAAGAGTGAACACTCACCAATGACTTCCAAGGTGGCCTGGGCGGTGAAATTTCCACCGACTGAAGACACTACACATCTGTATATACCCTTGTGATTATTACCAACTAATGATATATGGTGTTCATCTCCAGTTGTGGGCAGTGAGGTAGTCTGTGGACCATCTATGTGGTACCATCGCCACGTCACCTGCACGCTGTCATCACGGGATACACGGCAGTGGAAGACGGTGGATGACCCTTTAATCACCCTCTTGTCCTGTGGTGGCTCTGTTATCTGGGTCTTCACTGAAAGCATCCGATTTGTAGAACGACTATGAAAAATCCTCCCACATTTTAATATATGTATTAGCTTTTTATGCATGTATTACAATAAAGCAAATCTGTACATGTTCAGAAATGCTCCATATCTGTTTCTAATTGATAAATGTGATCACCAGAGTGAAATAGTGAGGTAAACGATCCAATTATTCGATCACCAATTAAATTCATTCACCCCCAAATTCTTTGACAAAAGTCTTTCAAATAAATTTGATCACCCTCTGATTCAAGGAAATACAAAAGAAATAATATATTACATGTAAATGTATCAGCAGGAGTTTCGGACAATTCTAAAAATTTGTTCACCCTCTGATCGCATGGTGGGACCTTCCACTTCCTGTCATTGAATAATTAGATCCTTTACTCTAATATAGAATCCATGAATGCATAATATCAAAGGAGGACATTCTACCAAATGAATATGGTATACAGCTGGTACAATACAATTCAAGGGAGGCAGACATGCTGGAACACTGGGAGTGGAAGACAAGAATAGTGATGCCACATCACTGATTTCAAATGAGCAGAATAGTGACAATATTTCAATACCAGAAGGTAAACTGCAATACATTTGTGAACTACATGTACATCAGAATGGGTTGCATAATTAGCAGTGTTATGGAAAGAACACATTGTAACTATTGACACAATGTATTTTCAGTTGGTCTCAGTACATCTAAGACACTAACTTAACTGGAGAGCCATCCATCTTTTAGGATAGAAAAGTTTCCATTTTCCAACATTTTTACTACAATTGAAACATTTAACATGTAAGAAAGAGTGAAAGTTGAAGATAGACAAAATATGGAAAAGTGTGAATTTGGTACAGGCACTGAGAGCTTCCATTCCCATTTGGGACAGACAGACACTGGCTGGAAGTATTTCTGTTTTGGTAATCATTAATATCTAGTAGTGTTATTCTGACAATACAGTTTGATGCTGTCAGATCAATTACATTTTGCTCCCTTTATTGATCTAGGACAAACATGTGTAATGATTAATTGCAAGATTTGAACTGCTGCCATACAGTATATGTAATTTTTTCTAACGAGGTACATTTAAATATCCCCCCCCCCCCCCTTCAGATGAGCCAATATTGGTGATGAGGAGAATGATTGATTTACAAATATGTTATACGTTGTTTTCATCACAAATATGGGACCAGCAAAAAATACAGAATACATTTCTGATCTGGGGTATTTTCATGCAGGTTGTGATATTGTGTTTAGGCTAACAGATGTTAAATTATATCTATAAGTATACAGGCCTCAATTTAAGAAGTGCTGATAGTAACCTCTCAACAGGTTACCATGAAATCTACACTGGTAACCTATGGCAACCTATTGCATAATTTTTAACCTATTGTCATGTTACTAGTCAAAATAATGGGGACCTGAAAATAGGTTACCACTATTTTTCATATGGTAACCTCCAGGCAACCTGAAAACAGGTTACCACCTTAAATTGAGGCCTGAGTATATGCAGCGAATTACATCTTCACTTTAGAAGTCCACTTGCCAGATTAAAAGCATGGCAATTAATGCTGTCGCTTCATCATTTGTTGGTTTCACTAGACAAGCTACACATAGTACATTTAGTTGCCATGTTATAAAGCAGGCAAACTGCAATTAAAATGGTCAGTTGACAGAGTTAAACATGGGCGGCATACCGTTAGTGTTGGAGACAGATCTACAGGTTTGGTAGTATCTACACTGATAGTCTCTTTCTCTATATGTACATTATAGGTTTCTCATCTGCTCGTCTCACTACTTTCATATACATGATGGATGCTGCAATAACACACAACATCTCAAATTGATGATAGCTGCATGTCGATATTTTCAGGCGTTCAAGGATTTCAGAAATTTGGTTCAGAAGATTTGAAAGCATATCCACTAGACAGACATTCACTAGATAAAATCACATTATGCCCAATGAACACATAGCAAATATCAACTGGATAAATATCACACACCCACAGGATATATGCCATAACAACTTAAACCCAGACCATGCATTGGTCAGCCTGGAATTGCCTAACCAACATCTGCCTAGAGTCAGTCTTAACTGAGAGAATTTAACACTGTCCAATCTCTGAGTTCTGCCCATAGTGGGTGGTTCACCCGTCATGCAGCAAAAATCCCAGCATTTATAGCAGTGCTCTCTTGCAATACAAGTTTAGGGCTCAGTTTTGCCAAAGGTGCACATATTTTGACTGATATACTCCCCTACTCAGAGCTTCTGGGCAGAGCCTGTCAATGCATATTCATCTGAAGTTTAACCTGCAGTGTTACAACGGTTGATTAATTTCTACCTACAGCAACTGGATGGTGATAAAAAATTAAGGATTCATTTCGGAATCGACAAAACACTACTACACTAAAGTGTATCCTAAGTGCAAAATCCAGCAGACCAGTCAAATCAAGAATCAAACGTATCTTACCGAGGACTCTGAGGAAGGCCCTGCCGGTCACACTGCCCATACTATTGTTGGCAGTACAGGTGTACAGCCCTGTATCTTCAGGCAGTGCTCTGGCTATCAGTAGCTCACCAGACTCAAAAATTTGAAAACGGCCTTGACTTGTGATGTTCTCAACTCCAGCAGCACCTTCTGCAAATTGGACAATGAAAAGATGAAATACAATAATATCAGTTTGAAATACTATATTCATGAACACCATATGATCTGTTGTGTCATGCTATCAAGAAATCAAAATGAGGAAAGATTTATCTATAGATACACACAAGGGAGAGAAATGTTATTTACTCAGCCAAGAAACTGATCGATACATTGAATATAGTGGAATCTTTATGTAAGAATCACAAAGCACAGAATCAGCTCTGCATGGGCTTGTATATCCTCTAATATTAAACTAAAAAATCATTTGCAGACAAAACTGCAACTGCAATCAATCAGAACCAAGAAACGACTATAATCCACGTATGTACATTTACTGTGAATTACAAAAACTGAAGGTCAGACTAGTCAGTAACTGAATATCTGATTTGGCATGTCTGACATGTCTGAAGTCATTGAATAAATTGAAGAATTATCTGGAAGCTCGGAGAATTATTTGGTAGCAGGCAATTGATATCAATTACCAGATTTCTCATGGATTTTGGGGGTTGAGTAACTCGCAACTCTTCACAGTATATTCTAACTGAATATTCCTGACGATGGTATAACCTTTACCGAAATAAAGAATATCACAATGACTTCACTTTTCGGAGTTACTTTCATTCTAATTTATATGAAACTAATCTGTGGGACATCTGGCTATTCTAACTGGCTGACCAATATAACTCACCTCTGACCCAGGTGATTGTGGGGCGTGGTGCTCCTCTCGTCTGACAGGGCAGACGGGCATCCTCATCCTGAATGATGGTCCGGTTCTGGGGTGCTACTTCCATAATGGGTGGAGAGCCTGTAAATCATCACACAAAGTGGTTTGAACCCATAGCAAACCACAAGTTATCACCTGTGTCATCACCTATCCAATTACATTATAATGATCAGACCGGCAAGGAAACTTCTTTCCTTTTATCTTTTGAAGAAATTCAAACTAACTAATTTGAAGTTATGTGCTAGGAGTCGAGTGCATAAGAATGTCAAGAGAGAATACGACAAAACACCAAACTGTGGAAGCCAAAATGTTCTCATGTCAGACGATAGGACAATGACTTACTGTGTACAACCAACCACGTTGTGTAGAACTCCTCTGCCAAGACCTTGCCAAAATTGTGAGCAAAACACTGGTATATTCCTGCATCATCTAGCTCTACATTCTCTATCACTAAGTGACCATTATCATGGGCAGTATGCCTATTCAATGTAAACAACAGGAACAAATCATGACCACACATATAAGTTATCAATATATATATTCTGCAATTACATGCAAGCATTTTGGAATCTGAGTGTGTAATTTAACAACTATAAGAGTTCATCCAATTTATTTTACATTTATAAAACAGAGATGCCAGTACCAAAGAGCCATTAAAAAATCTACTGGTATGTAGTAACACTGGTCAACTGTTCCACAATAAATTAAAGACATACATGTACAATCTATATAGCATACCCAGTATCATCTGCACAAGACTGGATATATTATGATTTTGCAAACAGTCTCAAGCTAATCTCGGTCAGAATTTGATTTGACTGGTTAGCGCAGATGGATGCTTTGTTCTTAGAGGAATTCTGAATGGCAACCAACCAAGCCAGTGTATCAATCGCAAAAAATCAATGATACACTGGCTTGTGAGTATGTCAGCAAAAGTACATACCTGGGGCTTCCTAAAGTGGATAGTTCTCTGCTGTTGAAGTACCAGGTGATATTGGGTGGGGGAAATCCATTGGCCTCACATGATAATTCCACGCGGCTGCTGAAGTCTGTCTCTCTCTTCTGAAACCCATTGTTTGCTCCAACAATAAAACTTGGAGAGACTGCAAATATCAATAACATATTCAGTAACAACTCAGGAAATGAAGACCCAAGATTATCTGGCAATCCAATGCATATTCAGCTAAGTTCAGTTGTTCCGGCCTTTATATCACTGAAAACCTCCTGTCTAAACAATTGTTGTACCCAGACAGACTATTCGTGTGTCTAGACATTGTTGTACCCAGACAGACTATTCGTGTGTCTAGACATTGTTGTACCCAGACAGACTATTTGTGTCTAGACATTGTTGTACCCGGACAGACTATTCGTGTGTCTAGACATTGTTTTTCCCAGACAATCTATTCATGTGTCTAGACATTGTTGTACCCAGACAGACTATTCGTGGTCTCGTCTCATGAATGATGGAATGACAAGTGACATTGTCCTGTTTCAATTTTCACTGTTAAAGCCTGTCTAAACCACGACAAAATCCCAGTCTCAAGTACAGTTGATTTACACAGATCATACAAGTGTCGGGCAATTGCTTACACAACTATATCATAGATGTATGGAGAGTGTGCAGCACCCACCTTGTACTGTTAAAGTGGCATTTTCCGAGATCGTGAGAACGGAACCAGCATTGTTGACAGAGGCCTCGCACTTATACTCTCCAGCGTCTGATGGAGATACACCTTTAATGGTTAATCTCCGTGATGTCGCAGCTATGATATACTTCAATCCATCACTCCTAAGCAGTGTGTATGATCCATCCACCTTTTTATACCACCGGATCCCAAGATGTTCGATGGGACTGCAAACAAGTAAGAGGGTAAATTTCATTTCAATCAACATATATGGCAGGGCTCTCAAGGAGAGGCGAGCGATCACTCGTGCGCGCCTCTCGCTCGCCTGAAATAAAAAAAGGGCAAGTGGTGAACCACTCGCCTGTTTTCGTCGGTCAGAATAAAATTTAATGACATCTTCACTGTTGCTGTCAAGTATTGGCTTCCAAAATATCTTGCTGTTCATCAATGGCATGTTTCCGCTTCATGTGTTTGAGCAAAAAGTATAACCCTGTGTCGGAACGAAATTACAGATCCGTTATGGGTAGACTGGTTGCCTCCCCTGAATTTCCATACAGACATGTTTTGAGACGTGGGTTATGATTTCCACAAATATAAAATCCGTCAAACACCACGGCTCAAACCACCACATGTGGCATCACACCCTTTTAATTATTAGTTTGATTTTGTTTAACATTACATCACTCCGTTTTAAACATTAGTTTGCGATTTTGATTTACTCTCGCTGTTACGTGGACTTTCGTCCCACGATCAAGTCCATGCTTTTCATTGCTCTCACGCAATTCCGGTGTCAAGCACGCCTTTTCGTTCCTGACAATTTTGTCACTGTTAGCAAGCTGTTAGCGGAAAAGTGCACGATGTCGAATTAAAGAAGACTACAACACCGTTCTGAACCGCGCATATGTGACCCACACATTCTGTAATGTGTGTGCCCGAAATGCCGACGCCATCATGCCATAGCATTTCACTCGCCTAAGGAATTTCTCAGGCCAGTGATAAAAGCACTCGCCTCACTCGCCTGAGCTTAAATTCAGGCGAATCACAAATCATTCGCCTTCATTTTGCTCCTTGAGAGCCCTGTATGGACTTCACCTTGTTTACTAGTCACAGATTAATTTACATCAGGGATTGAAATGTTCACCAAATACTTACAGGACATTTGTCAAGAATTGTCTGGCATATAATTAAAATACATGTAAATTGATAGAAAAACTGCAGGACAGTGCCAATTTTCTGCCGGATATGTCCTGCAAATAGATAGCAATTGCGACCCCTGTACATTCTTCTACTTCTTTACAGCACTACCCCTACAATATATGTAATGGACCAAAATGAGTGAAGTGAAGCCCAGCATTACCAAACACTCAAGGTTGACAAGATGTTTCAAGGATATATAAGAAATCCTGATGACATCTTGTACAGTCATGATACAGAGACAGTAAGTGTTACTTACTTGGCATTTGGCACACATTCAAACATTGCAACTGCATCTGCTTCCTCCAGAGCTATGGTGTTCTTTGGTCTGATAACAAATGATGGTTCAACACGGTTTGGAGATCCACCTAAATCTGTCCAAATAAAATTGTAAGGCAGATTTGAGAAGACATACTCACTTCATATACTCATATGACAGGATCGTCATTCTCGCTCATTTTCAATAAGCTTCTGCTCCATGACCATATATATACATGTGATATTAATTTAATAGGACCTACTTTTTCCTAGTGACTCAGAAGAATGAGTCAAATCCTGCTCATTTTCTATAGGCTTTTTCTCCATGACCATATACACATGTACAAAACTGCAAGTAATATTAATTTGAAGAACTTAGGCCTAATCCATATTGACATATGGTCACAATACGACCTACATGTATTCTGATTGAGTGATCCAGAAATATGAGTTAATCCCATACATTTTCAATAAGATACTGCTTTCATGACCACATGCATGTGTGATATTAATTTGCTGAACCTAGGACTATTCGTTCACGAGATATGGACTGTTATGCATTATTCTATTATTGTGTGTTTCGATTTCAAAGTTTGTACCCTGCTCCATTGGGAGCGTATATGGACAATAAAATTGAATTGAATTGAATTGAATATGGTGGTTATGAGAAATGGAGACAGATGGACTGACATACAAGGGATAAAAATGGTAAATAACTTACTTGTGACATCTATATTGAACTGTTGACTGTCCATGTAGTCACCTGAAAAGCTGTTCCTAATTGTTGCTCTATATTGTTTACCATCATCAGAAGTGTCCACAGCAAGTAGTACCAGATTATTGTCCAAGGTCACATAATGTCTCTGACCATCTACACTAATCAGTTGGAAGCCTTCCTTCCATTCTATATAAGGAGCTGGGTAACTATCTATTGGAGGTAGTTCTAATACTATAGCAAAACCAGACTCGACTGATTTAGTGACGGCAGCTGTGGCACTAGCAGGTAAAGGTTCCATATCTACAAAATAGAATAAATAACATTGATTGCATTCATGTAAGTAGCATTTTCATGGCGGGTCATAATGTCACCTTGTACATGAAGCTACACAAGATGATTTCAATGGACAAATGATGACACGGTGATTGAGCAAGGATTTGAGAAAGTTCTGACGCCATAAAGGTGATGGTACGATAAGGCGGGATTTTGGCCTATACATGTGGTGTGGTTGAAATCGAAAAAATATAAAATGTCCTAAAATACTTAGGTTTTAATGTAACGACAAGAGAATGTATAAGTACACAATATGTGAAAGTTTTAGTGCGATTGCGTTATGATTATAGTTATCACATGAAACTGAAATCCACAGCTTGTGCTATTTCGTGAAAAAATGGTCTAAATCGAGTCATTCAGACACGCATTAAGACGCGAAGGACCCCTTGGACCAGAATGCCATTTAACCTGGTAAGGTGTGGTAACATTATATTCCCACTGCTGGAAGATCTTTTTGGTCGAAGGGGTCCTTCATACTAAAAATAGCCCATGGGCTTCAATACCCCTCGGCTATCAGTTATTGTCTACACCCAGCAAGCATGCATTGTATAACATCATCAGTGTATTTTTAGAACTAGATAACAAAATTGTGATCTAGTAGGGTTGACTGTAGTTCAGCTTTTGCCAAGGCCGGAGATTCTGGTAGAGCATGACCGAATTCTTAGCTCTAAATATACTCTTTTAAAAAGCTTATAATCCAATCAAGTAATTTTATCTTGGAAATATAAATCAAGGTCAGTCATCTTCAAAAAATTTCAAGTCAATTCTAATCACATAGGGAACATGAATTTGGAGATCTTAAACTTAACATATAGAATTTGACCTTTTAAAAATAGGTCAAGGTCAGAATGTAGATATAATCTTTCATAGAATATTGTACTAAATAGAATCTGACTTGGATAAAATAGGTCAAGGATAAAATAGGTCAAGGTGAGCCATCTTCAGCAAACCTTTGGAGCATCACCAGATGTACACATGGTATTAATTTGAAAAGCCTAGCTATATTCTTCATGTTAGACCATAATAAACAGTATATGACCTATAAAAATAGGTCAAGGTCAGTCAACTGGGATAGGCTTCTAGTCAGTCACGAGTTGCCTGAGTAATATGAATTTGGAGACCCCAGCTTCAATCCTTCCAAAAATATAGCAAATACTAAAATTTGACCTTGATAAAATAGGTCAAGGCCAGTCATCTTTAGTACACCTCTGGTCCTTCACCAGGTGTATACATAGTATCAATTTGGAAACCCTGGATAGATTTCTTCATGTTAGACCATAATAAACCGTATATGACCTTGAAAAAATAGGTCAAGGTCAGTCAACTGGGATAGGCTTCTAGCCAATCACAAGTTACATAAGTAATATGAATTTGGAGACCCTAGCTTCAATCCTTAAAAAAATATAGCAAATACTATAATTTGACCTTGATAAAATAGGTCAAGGTCAGTCAACTTCAGTACACCTCTGGACCTTCGCCAGATGTATACATAGTATTAATTTGGAAAGCCTAGCTTTATTTCTTCATCTTATATCACAATAAACAGTGTATGACCTATAAAAAATAGGTCAAGGTCAGTCAACTGGGATAGACTTCTAGTCAATCACGAGTTGCAAATATAATATGAATTTGGAGACCCTAGCTTCAATCCTTCAAAAATATAGCAAATACTAGAATTTCACCTTGATAAAATAGGTCAAGGTCAGTCATTTTTAATAGGCTTCTGACCCTTCACCCAATACATATGTGGTATCAATTCACAATGCCTGGCTATAATTCTTCTTGAGATATCGTGTTCACAAGAAAGATGGACAGACAGACGGACAGACGACGCTGACGACGACAATACCCTTCGGGCAAAATTTGCCCGAGGGGTAAAAAGTGAAAAGTTATGATTCATAACGTTTGAAGTTTTTGTAAGTAGATTAAGGTGACAAAATAGCCTGTTATAGTTGTTCATATGTTGTGGTGTACACAGTGGATACGCACATTGGATCATAAGCGCCCCAAAAATTTTCTTTTACCGAGTTCGAATCCCAGGAGGGCAACATGTGTGACGTCGACAAGTTATTTCAATCTTTCTCATTTTTGTAAAAAAAAAATTGCATTCAGTATATCTGAAATAAGATTTTAGGCTATCACTATGAACCAATTAAAATTAAAATAAGTACTGATTACCGATGACGCGATACCGTGTGGACATCACGGGCTAGTCAAAAGTTGAAATCGAACAATCAGTCGCTACCTGTTACAACGGCAATATATTCGCCTAAATTGTGTATTTATTCTCCAATTTGTGCACGTAAAATCGACTGCAAGGTGGTGAAATAATAACGTATTGGTACCGAACACATGTGAAGCTATCATGGTTCACCGTAACATTTAGTCCGTTGATTGACAGTTGCCGCCGCAGACAAGTTGTACATTGCATTGTGATTGACAGATGGAGGGAAGAAATGTACATTCCTACGAGTCGGCTGGCTGTGGGCAAAAACCCCGCCTTATAATACCATCTTCTTTGTGAAACTCAGTCTTCCTCTTTACTATACCAAACTGCAGTAAAAATTGAAACTGTTTCCAAAAAACGGGCGGTGTCCAGGTGTTTGCCCTTTGGCATCAAAATACAAGAACACATGTAGGTCCCAAAATGACAAAATAAATTTTCACTCCATTTGAAATTTGATATAATAAACAGGAAACACACAATGACAGTTGTTAATGGAAAGAAAACCTTGATGTTAAAAGTTCAAAAAGTTAATGGGGTACTTTCATAAACATAAGACTTCCATCTGACAGAAACAGGCAAAGAGAAAGTTTACTCACAAGCTACTTGGAAATGTGTTTTTGGACTGAGAAGAGCCCCTAGAGAGTTTCTGGCCACACATTGATAAATGCCAGAGCTGGTTTTGTTGATCTTGGTCAGTCTGAGGGAACCATCTGACATGCTGGTATTAATTGGCTGACCATTCTTCAGCCAGGAGTACACTGCTGGAGGATTACTGTTAGAACTGCATATTAAGCTCTTGGAATTTCCTGGCTCTCCAGGCTGTCCCTCCAATGGAGTCTGCTGGAAGTATGTCGGAGGCCGGAACTCTGAAAGATTTCAAAGAAGTACATGTAACACAATGAAGCATTTTTTGATGATAAATGTTTAATCATATCTTAACCAGTGCTGGAACTTAACGCCTGCCCGCTTGCCCGGGGCAAGTAAAAATCGGCGGGGGCAAGCACATCCTTTATGTCAGCTGCCCGAGTGGCAAGCAATATTTTCGTGACAAAAATTACTCACTGAAAAGTTTTATTGTGGTGGATATGTTCGACGGATAAAACCATGGAACGTTGTTTATCCACGCTTCTTCATAAACACGCCTCAAACAAGTTGTCAGACATATATAGTCGATGAAATTATATATGGAGTGCTCGAAAAATACGCTCGTTTGTCGCCATTGGCAATCAGAAAAGGGCCCTTGGCGAATAAAGTTTTTAATTCATTCACTTTGTGGGATTTGCTTTGTGGCGATCGAAAAATTGCTTTACTCGCCAGGTTGGCGAGTAGATATTTGTGCCGACTCATCATTTAATCGCCATGCGCTCGTCTACGGTAAATGCTGCCCGTGTCTTCTGTGTTTTTGTTTGAAATCTCTTGACGAGAACTTGGTCAGAAATGTGTCACTACACGGGAACGAGCTGATGCAGCCATGATTGAAGCATTACCGGTACAGCGGACTGTATCGCCCCATGCTCTCGCGACGGTAGCGGGCAGACAATTGAAGCCAAAGGACCGTGCCTCAAATAAACAAAACAATGCTGATTTAGTCGATGTTGTTCTCAATAAAACAATGCTGATTAATCGATGTTGTTGTCACCTCACGTTACCATGTACTATACCGATACTTATAATTAATATATTGTTTTATTGAGAACAACATCGTCTAATGAACAGTCAGAATCGGATTTGAGACAATGATCCAGCGATTGAAACTGATGAAATTCTTCAAGAGTTAATTCCCTTGGGAGCATTCCAGATTGATGGGATTAGGGGCAATATTGTAATAATAAATAATCATGTAGAAATACCCCTCCCGCATTAATGCAAAATTTGAAGGAATGTACATTGGAAAGAATCCTAACATTTTAACTGGCATGATCCTTATTATTACTTTAATCTTGATTGTGGAATTCATTGATGCAGATTGCAAATGACCAATTTTAGATCGCCCGAATGTTGGTATATTATCGTGAGTGCAGTTTTGTGTTCCCTTTTGCAAACGTCCCCTGGGTCAACTAAGACGAAGTAAGGCAGGCTACACAGTCGATTTCCCGTGGGCTACGGAGGTTGAGATGGATGGACGAAATCTGAGGGCAAGTAAATTCTAATGAGGGCAATCAGTCGTCAGAGTTTGCTTGCCCTCATGGCAAGTGCCCAGAAAAGTTAAGTTCCAGCACTGTTAACATGCATGTCCATTGAACAGGGAATTTCGAACTTGGAAAGATGGGAAAAACAGACAAGAAGACTTCTGAATCTGGCAAAATGTGACTTTGGAGGCGCAGTCTGTTGTTACACGTAACACCCTGCATGCATGTACATTGTATGTACACAGTGTACATGCGGGGCTCAAAATTAACACCCTTTTACTTGCCCCAGACATGTTAAATTTGCTTGGGACAACCAACCTCAGTTGTGCTGTTGCCCATGAGTAAGTACCTTAAAATCGTGAAAATCATATCCTCAGGCTTTCTGGACTCCGTATGCTTTGTTGATAGTATATAAGAAATTCATGAAATCCATTTTACCAATGATTGGCAGTTGCATACTTCAGTGATTTATTTTTGGGACAACAAGAATTTAAAATCTTGATTTCGAGCCCTGACATGCATGTTAATTTGAAGATGTTTAGCATAATATTGGGCTCAGATATTTCTACCACTACCAGTTTATGAATCCAGTAGAAAGTTATAGCAACAAACCAAATCTGGAAAAGCTAGAAGATTCAGTTTTAGGGTGCTGGGACCTTGACCAAGTAAATTAAAGAAAAATCAATATAAATCTGGTCTGTGACCTTGACTCTGCAACCTCAAATCAATATGAAACAGAGCTGTCTGGTTTTAGGTGGATAAAATTTAGAATTATCATGCTAGGGAGAATTTGTGACATGTAAATGGCAATTCTACATCCCCTGATATGGGGTAATAGGCTTTTTTGGAGTCAAGGGTCCATTTGGAAGTTATTGTGTTAAGAAGAATTTTTGACACAGGTACATAATAACAGCGATTCTAGTATATCCCCTGTTGACTAAGTCCAATATGGAAATTTATTGTATGAATCCATAGAATCAACATTATTTAAAAAGAGAACTGTTTCATTTTTCTTAAAATGAAAACATGTATGGTACCACAGTATATCAATTTAATATGTATTTTATTTTGTTACAAAAGGCCTGGCTCAGATATATACATGATGGCTGCTGCAGGAGGGCCCAGCCAACAATGAAATGTATGTATGTATGAGCTGTAAAAATACATGTACTTTGGCCTTCAGGCATTTCTGGAATTCACACAGTTCCAGGTGAACTCTGCCTCTGCACTACACACACAAAGTATACAGAATATAATTACTCTCTTTTTTTCACTGGCACATTGCAACAGACCCAGTATTAGGTAATGGTCAGAAGAAAAGAAATCAATATTAAACAAATAATAGCAAAACAACAACAAATATCTATTATTGATAAAAGTCTAACATGATAGGGGTTAGTCATGTTAGTGTAACACTGATCATATTACATCAACACCACCAGACAGAACAATGACTGCATGAGTTGTTGCTGTAACACATTTCCCCAGTCTAGATATAATTACCCATTAATAGCTAATTAGATTGCCTTACATGTACATTAGTCAGGCGAGGTAATGAATTGTATTTTACACAATCAATGGAGGAAACGGGTTCTATTCCTGGCAGTCTGTCCATCATGATTAACTCAATCAGCCGTAACTGCTGTGCTCATGTTTAATGAATTATGCATGCACTGAAGCAGTGTTTTTTTCCTTGATAATTATTTAAACTATGGATAGGATGATATTTGTCCACAAACTACATGTTACATGTATTTGTAAATTGTACCCGAGTCACTTTGATATAGATTAGCCCAAATAAAGAAGTTGTGTGGTTCTGGTTACCCTACAGTCCCCAGATTTAACATGGTGGACTATTTAACAATTCCTGCATTCAAGACAAATAGCCCAATGGGCTCCTATGTAACCCCTCGGCTATCAGTTATTGTCTACACTCAGCAATCAAGTATCACAAAATGTGTATTTTTAGAACTTTGACAACATCATGTAGGTTAACAAAAATGTGATCTAGTTGGATTGACTGTAGTTTTAGTCTCATTTTAGAAATACATAGGAAGTTGATCCAGGTCAGCTTTTGCCAAGGCCTTAATTGAGAGGAACAATTTTGTGTTGAACTTCTGATGGAGCATGACCAAATTCTTAGCTCTAATAGATTCTTCTATATAGCTCATAATCAAATCAAGTAATTTGATCTTGGAAGGTCAGTCATCTTCAAAAAAATTCTGGTCTATTCTAACTGAATTGCATATGAAACATAAATTCTGACATCTTGAACTTAACATATAGAATTTAACCTTTGGAAAATAGGTCAAGGTCAGTGATATTCAATAGACTTCAGGTCCAGCTGTGGTATAAATTTGGACAATGTAGATATAATCCTTCACAAAATATTGTACTAAATAGAATGCGACCTGGATAAAATAGGTCAATGTCAGTCGTCTTCAGCAAACGTCTGGACCATCACCAGATGTGTACATAGTATTAATTTGATAAGCCCAGCTACATTTCATGTTATATCATAATAAAAGGTATATGACCTTGAAAAAATAAGTCAAGGTCAGTCATCTTCAGCACACCTCTGGACCATCGCCAGATGTATACTTAGTATTAATTTGGAAAGCCTAGCTATATTTCTTCATGTTATATCATAATAAACAGTATTTGACCTTGAAATATAGGTCAAGGTCAGTCAACTGGGATAGGCTTCTAGTCAATCACCAGATGCTTATGTAAAATTAATTTGAAGACTAGCTTTAATCCTTCAAAAAATATAGCAAATATTAGAATCTGAGTCTGACCTTGATAAAATAGGTCAAGTTTGGTCACTTTCAATAGACTTCTGACCCCTCACAAGATGCATACATGGTATGAAATTACAATGCCTGGCTATGATCCTTCTTGAGATATTGTGTCCACAGACGGACGGACAGATGGACGACGCGAACTATAAATACATACATGTACATGTACACCTGTTAGAATTTTGTCAAGAGATGCACAAACACTAATAAATAACTGAATACCAGCAGTTTTCATAACCAATGGTTTTATATACACTGCTGATGGACACGGAGACTATCTGTCAAACATGTGAAATAGCACTATTTATTTTCAGCTAGATCACTAATATTCTGAGAAAAAAAAAAAATAATAATAAGTTAGTAGGCCCTACCTGCTACATGTACCCTAATTTTGTTCACATTGTAAACAGAGGCACACATCTCTTTCATTTGGCCTTACACGTACATGTATGTGCCCTCCGTCATGACACAATGACATATCTCATTGACAATTTGAATAGATTTATTGCCTAACCATCACTGTTCAGATTTATTGTGCTAACGATGTACATAATGATTCTGACACCTTAATTGTAAGGGTGGTTTAACATGCCTCTATCTATACAGCATGTATGCAACCTTTTCAAGGGGTTTTTGTCACTCATATTTTCTTTACGACAAATCAAAGCATTTAATATCAATGTTTTCCACCGAGGCATTCCATAGACTGGTATGTTCATTGTAGAATGGTACACATGTACATTGCATGTTGTTCCATGTCAGATGATCTATTTAAAGGGCCAACCCTCAGGAACCATACTTTATGTACTACATGCCCATGATATATCCTTATCAGCTAATGAGATGCTGTACACAGAGAATGATTAAACAGAGAAATATGTGTTCCATCAATCCCCTTTATTATAGGACCACCACTTGTACAAATTGAAAAGAAATTTAATAGCATACCAAACCCAACGGTGTGTGAAAGACACAAAGGACTGAATGAGGGAAATACTGTGCATGTATTCTGTATGTATGACATGTACAGCTATTGTGTGATGACTATTTTTACAAGTGTCTCACAGCATCGAGCAATGCACAGGTAGATGTAAATAGAGAGACTGGTGTTTTTTTTCTCTACCCACAAAGCATGGCTAACCATTGTTTACATTTAAACTGGCTATATCTCTATGTAAGGTAAGGAATGAGTGAGAAAGTTGAGGTTATATTGTGTACCAGTTATAAACTGTGAGAAAATAAGAGGATCAGTAATTCAACTCCCATTATTTTCCCACATGGAGAATATTTCATTCACAGACCGCCAGACATGACATTTTTCTTCACTAAAAATAATTCAACACTAGAAACATATCCATAGACAAATTTAGAATGGTCGTTTATTTTTGTACGAAGTACCCTACGTGAAGAATTTTCCCATGTTTACCAACATCTTATTCTAAAAAAAACCATCAACGATACTGATCAATGAGTCAGCTGTCAATATGTGACCCGTTGCGTGCAGACTGGCAATAAATAGACATGAAACAACATCTTGCTGGGGTTTTTTTTTCCCAAACAGCAGAGGTATGTAAGGTAAACCCTTTAATAATTCAATCACAGGAAGTGAAATTTCCCACCATGAAATATGGGGGCAATCAAATTTATAGAACAGGAAGTTGACAAAAGGTTCAAAATCATGCATCTAATCCATTATTTTTTCATTATTTCAATGATTTTAAGAGTGTGATCAAATTTATTAGAACAGCTGAATGAGTTTTGTTCCCAAAATTGTGGGTGATTGAATTTTATAGGAGATTGGATTATAAGAGGAATTACCATTCATGCTTCTGGTCTTCATGGTTTTTCTTATCAGGCAACCAACCAAATTGTTTATAATTGAGCGAGTGAAATAACCAAGTACATGTACATGTAGTTGGCAAGCCAGACTTATTTATCCCCTACGTCTGACAAAGCCAGACTTATTTATCCCCTACGTCTGACAAAGCCAGACTTATTTATCCCCTACGTCTGACAAAGCCAGACTTATTTATCCCCTACATCTGACAAAGCCAGACTTATTTATCCCCTACGTCTGACAAAGCCAGACTTATTTATCCCCTACGTCTGACAAAGTGCAGGCACCTTTTCAGCCCTATCAGGTCTCATTTTTCATCAAATATTGCCAAAATGCAAATGGATTCTCATATTTTTTCTCACAGGAATCCATGGAGAGAAATCTAACATGTCTAGTCTATGTGAAATGAACAGAAGGTTGAAAAGTGTTTACATGTACTTTATGTCAACAATCAAATTGAATTAAATTGTTTTATGATCCAGAGTATTTGCCTGATTGAGAAGCTCTCATTTTGAGCCCCACTTACAGACCCTTTGGCAGACAGACTCTATGCAGAGATATGATTGGCCAATATGATATTTTGAGACTTCAATCTAAATGACCTCATACATGCAACATGAACCAGATAGGAAAGTTGTCTTTCTCTCGAATAGGATGAATAATTTGAGAAGTTTGTCATGTAAGGATCTTCAAAACCGGGAACACCATGTGCAATACAGCTTGTCGGGTACATGTGTAGCTTTTCCATGTTCAACAATGTAGCCATCTATTGTGTTTTACTTACATTACGAATAAGCCAATAATTTACACTTCAGTTTCCTCAACAGCATAATCATTTTTCAAATTGGTGGGGGCCTTAGAGTTATATCTATATCCAGTGAACAATGTAGGTGTATATCGCACCCAACATCTAACTGTAACCAGCCGGTGTGAACTGGTGTCCATTTTTGTTTGTTTGACAGATGAGGTAGTGTTGGAAATTGGCTCTTTTTTCACAGTTCTTCTGGTAATATGCAGTGTTCTCATTTCAAGCCGGTAGCCGCCGGAGCTTCGCCGGCTATTTGTTCTATTATCGCCGGGTACTCAGATTATCCCAAGTCATTAATTTACAAATAAACTAGTAATGTACATAATTTCGCTGACGCCCTAAGGAACGAAGGAATCTGAAATTGGATGTCAACGGACAACAAATGTAGCAAAAAAACGCTCAATCTTTCTGCCGTAACGACATGTCACAATGAGAACCGAAAGGATAAAGTTACGTCCACTAATTTACCTGCAAATCCAAATTCCCACGTAAACAGTCTTGACCAATATCTCAATGTATGCTGTCGAAAATATGATTTACGAGTACCGTTTGATAACACGAAAAGTGGACCATCCGTAATTTGATAAACAATTATTACATTGAAAATTACATTTTATTGCAATACATTACAAACACCATAGTTATAAAGAACACCATTGTTGTAATATAATCCTTACAAAACCCTATTCCACCAACTACCCACCTACTTTTGGACCACCCTGTATAATCAACTCAAGTGAAAGTCTGTTTAGAGAACTTGAAAACCTGAAAATCACAGATATTTCACCCCTAAGTTTACACTTTATGAAAAGACAATTTGGGGCTCTAAAAGTGCTCCGATTGCGTCTCAGAGCATCCAGATCCCTGGAGCTTCCGGGGCCTAGGCGGCCCCCGGACCCCTGCCATCAATAAATGCAGCTGTCTACTTTTCAAACTCAGCCTGCTACTTAAAATGAAAATGAGAACCCTGAATATGGACCATATTAAGGGATCTTCATTCACTGGAAATGATAGTCGTCATTTCGATAGGTCTGTTTCATACCAAGATATGTGAAAACGGGGAATGATGCGGGGAATGATGCTGTTTATCCAGTCTAAGTGTCATTTTCAAGTTATCTGTATCCATTAACTGGTGCTATTTGGTACTTCTTTGTCAATTATAATTATCACAAATATGTACATATTGCTCATTGGATGTTATCCAAATTTCAATGAATTTGATCAGTTTCAAAACTGATATTTTTATAAAAATGACACCATGTGCATCATTCTAGAAGAATAAAGACTGTCATTTCCTGTGAATGAATATCCCTAAATATTACCCATATCCTCAGCAAAAATGTGAAAGAAATGACAATATCTATACCACTTCTTCTGTCAAACGAAAATATGCACACTGGCTGATCACCATCACACCGGCCTGATATGGTCAGATGTCGGATGTGTATAAAATAAGATACAGTAATTCCCCTAATAATTTGATTGTCGGAAGTGCAGCAAAAATGGCTTATATCTGGCAACATACTTCAACAAAGTGTCATATTTTGTCATTATATGACTTTTCTTCAATTTGGATGAAGAATGAGAATCTCACTTTTTCTCTATGTTTGAATAACAGAGTTGAAATGTGAACTTTAAGTGATTCAATTATAAGGGGAATTACTATTGAGTCGATTTTTATACAACATTAGCTCACCATGGGGTTAATATCACCAACTTTGAAGGTGTGCATGAAATTATTTGTGATACTGTTACCTGTATGTGAACACAATGGACATTAACCTAGAGGGATAATAAAATGGAAGATTTGCTGATGTCCAAGTGTGGACAAGGATTGTTAGACTGGTCAAGTGTGGGAGCCTGTGATAGCCTGACAATGAGCCCACACAGGCACACACAACACACTGAATTCGCACAATACACTGAATTTACCCTCAAGCTCTGTGTACATGTATATATGTCTGCATTATTTTACATCACAAAGACTATTTGTTCCATGATGACTGATACATTTACTGAAAATAACTGGGAATAGGAAGTACAAACAACTCAGTAACTTCTTCCAACAATAGAGTATTGAATATTTATTTGCATGTGTACAGTACTACCATGTCCATATGATACAATTCTCAAAAAAAGAATGGATGTTTTTTTCAGTTGATTGCTTACATGTTAACTGGGTCAAAATTGACAAGCGGAAATGGCAATCACAGAATCTGATTCGATAGTTGGTATTCAAATTAAGAAAAATTTCCACCAAAATTTGTCACTAAAATATGTTGGAAGGTAGAGAGAGCTAGAGGAAAAATTGACAAAATAGCAATATACATACATATTTAAAACAATCTTTAGGCATTCTATGGCAACGATTTGGTGTAAGACTCACAAAATATAATGATCTGCTGCAAGTTGTATTGTCAGTCTTTTGTCCAGGATATTTCCTTTTCAATGGGAGGTCTTACACCAAAGCCTTGCCCATTCTAGTGAGTATTTTGGGGTATTATTTAGTATATGAATATCTTTGCAATACACTCCTCTTGTTAACCATGCTCTGGACATGTTTAATTCACGTACAATATATAATTAGTCTTTTGCTCAAATTTACTGATTATACAGATACATGTAGTTTACCAGAACAACCTACAGAGCAGTTCTGATTCCAACAAATTATTTCAAACAACAACTTGGGGCTCCGCCTGGGGCTTGATGTAAGCTCCCAGAAAATATAGGGTATAGGGTTGGGCAAGCTTAGTTTAGGAGGAAGAGGGCGAGGCTTGGTGCCCCAGGGGTGGGGACATGCTCCCAGGGGTAGTCAGGGGTCGAAATGTTTTTTGAAAATTACTTGTCACTGTGACAGGTAACTATTTTTTTTTATTTGTCACCCTGGTACTTCAGCTTGTCACCCCTACCGAAACTTTTTTTCAACATACTATCATCATATATTCGAACCAGTCTCTCCATTTTTCCAGGCATTGCAGAATTTGAACACACGTTTTTTTTCTCTCGATCGGGAGACATTTATGACACTGACAGATTTTTCTTCTTCCTCTAGCTCTGCATTGCCAAAATCAATGTCCTCACTCCATGATGTTGAATCGATGGGCTCATTTCTCTCACCTGTAGGACTGTTCTACTATTAGGGAGTTCAGTGTAAAATGTCAACAGAATGTTCAATTATAAGATTAAATTTCCTGGAACGATATTTTCTTAAAGATCATAACAGCAGGGTTTTTTTTTGTTCTGAGTAGCCCCGATTAAAAACTTCAAGTTGAAAAATTAAGTTTTGGGGAAATTTTGAAATTGAGTTTTGCCCCCAAAAATTGAGTTTTTATCGATGGGAAGATGCGCGCCAAACACGCGCGAAAAAAATGAGCTATAGTGACTAAATATTGAGTTCTTCAAGAGATAAGTCGAGTTCCCAAATGAAAATGTTGAATTGTCAAGACAAATTATCGAGCGAAATCATTTTTGTTGTTGTTGCCTTCACTCGATCAACTAGCGAGTGTTAGACGTTAGCGATTGTCAGCTTGTGTGGAGCAAGTAAAAATCGACACCGGCAACGTAACGTTCCTGTTAGCTGCCCGTGTTGGCAAGCACGATTTTCTTCCATTTAAAATACTCACTGACACTTTTATTGAGCTTGGATTCTCTGAAATAAAACGTAGGAATCACTCGGCTTGTTCTGGTTTCGTTTTCGACTTGTTGCCAGGCATGAACAGTCGATAGAAATATAGGCTGCTTGTGCCAGATCCATCGTGCCAGTCAATAAAGTGAAGTTCGTTTTATTTATCCATTTTTATGTCAGAATAGTTACTTGTCGCGGCGACAGGTGGCATTTTATTTAGTTGTCACTTGAAAAAATGACTTGTCGGCGACAGGTAGACAGGCGTTATTTCGACCGGTGGTAGTGGATGGGATGAATAAGTGTAGAATGATAAAAACAATCAGCATATTTGAGCAGGTTAGGGCGATCCCTTTCAACACTATTTCAGCTATATCGCGACAAACCAACTAAGCACCACCCAGCCAAGTTGAGTTCCTGCTTCTTCAAAGAAGAAATTTATCTTTGAAGCAGCATGAAACCAGACATCCTCCATCCACCCTATAAAACACCAAGGACAGCACACAAGACACAGACATGACGCTTACATGGTGCAATAAAGACAAACTTGTGATATTACAGGGCTAGACAGCACATTATCAAGTTCCTGTTGCTCCTCAGCAAAATGCATCGAAGCAACAGGAACCCTGGCCCACCCAACCACCCGCGGGGGGTGTAAAAAGAGGGCTCAGCGGTACTATCTTATGCCCCTAACCTTTTGTCTCGGGCATGAACTGTCATGGTGGTCACTAATTCCGATCTCGCTTATTGAATCAACATTGACTGGTTCTTCACATGGCAAATTTATTTCAGGACATGGAACAATAGATACGCCTGAAGTTTTGGAGCATTGGTTAAGAAGGAATTAAAAATTCTTCATCAAAACTGACCTTTTTTACCTCCATGTTCCGTAACCTAATTGCGGGTCCGTGAGGTCAGGTGGGCCTTAGTTCAGGCCCAGTAAGTATGGACAGGAAAACTAACATTTTTGCATTACTTTTTCTGGACAAGGACAAGGACAGGGACATAACATAGATTCAAATATATCAAGCTTTCCCAACTAAAGGTTTGGGAAAAAAATCATGGATGTAGTGGGAGTATTTTTATTTTATTTTTGAAAATATGAATAGGAAGGATCCAGCACTAAGGAAAACAGCCATGCAGCAGAACCTGAGAAACAAGAAATTAACTTTGTATGGCCTAATTTGTATTGAGGTGATAAAGGTAGCATACCGTAATACAATTTTCTTGGTGGAATATAAAATGTTTATTCAATCACACTATTCAAATAGATTTTATTCCAAATCATAATGTCAGCCAAAATAGAGAAATATGTTCTGGATATCATTCAAACTGGATAGCTGACACCTAAAAATATTGATTTCTGTGTAGTAAATCAATCATCCCTTTGTATCAAAGCAGAAAAAATTTGGATTGATTATCAGGTCATACAGTATGATTAAATGAATCTGAAATAATACATGTACGACAGATCAATTCTGATGGAAATGGCACATTTCTGACATGCTTGGTGCGATAAACTTTGTTGTATGTCATTCTCCCTGTGATGTAGCTATCCATCATCAACCATTTTGTATCAGCATATTATCATCAATAACAGGCTCCTATAAATGGAACAAAATACAGAAACATGGGCCCACATTCCTAACTGTACTCAACAACTATACAGTCATCTGTTACAGATGGTACATGTACTGTCAGCTGTGTCCCTGTCCGGTAGTCAATACATCCATACCCATGGAGGTGTACAGTGTGCTGGATCTATATATGCTTATCACTGGTCTGACAAGAAGTGACAAGACAGACACTCAAATTACACATTTTCATTGTATAGGGTCAATTACCTACCACATGGGGAGTTCATCAAATTAATCTATCATGACTGCTGTGCTGGCCACAGCAGGGGCCACATGTAACACAGGCCTGACTATGGCACTTGGCAGAGCTTAATCAAATAGACACCATATGCATGCAGACTACCCCCAAGATACCTACATCTGTGAGAAACAGCTAGAATTTCATGGGGACTATCTCTACAACCTAACCTAAACATGCACATGTGGTGGTAAACCCTTAAAGGAGGTCTGCCTTCAACCAGCATGATCACTTTATAGTGGGATGAATTATACTTGGACAGAATTTGTAGATCTATCCTGACATTTAATACAAACATGACAAAGGGTTGATTTCAGCTTTCTTTTCATAGACCAGCAAAAAAGGTTATATAGCCAGAAATATGATCATGTACAACTAGGGATCTAAAACCATAATAAATGGTACAACATGTACGACTGAATATGAAATATTAGGCTACAAGCCGACAATCTAACCAATATTTACTGGCATCTTACAAGTAGTTAAGAACGTTTGACCTGGAACTATTATTTGTAAAGAAAAAATCATGCGTTCTCCATCAATTACCTTAGAACTACACTTTCTCTTACGATTTCATTTAATTTATCTTATCACCAAACCCAATCTAATTAAATTTAAATCCTATCTGCTCGGAGCTCCCCCATTTATGTCGCTTGTAGGATCTAACCGGCTTGCAGTAAAGTGAGTGTCGACCAATCCCGAGAACTCTTCATAGTAGGGCCTACTTTGAAGGGAACATAATGGTAGGGGCTATTTGGTTGGCTCAGTTGAATCAGAAGCCATGCTGGCGGGAGGTCTATCGATGTTGCTGCGCTCCCGCCAGTTTGGCACCATAATGCAGGGACTGGTCCTTGACAAAAACCTTGGGTTAAAGCGGAGGCGATGACCCCATCTCCCTTCTCCGACTGCAAGTAAAGTAGTTAAAATGCGGCTGTGATGTCATAAGACTAATAAATATTCATGACCTGGGCACTCTGAACATCAAATTCAATTGAAATCAATATTCCTACATAGCGACATATAGGTTTGGGGAGCATTGATAGGACATTAATTTGTTATGGTTGAACCAAACCAACAGTTTATCCAGATTTATTGAAGTTTTGGCTTTTGAAAATATATTCATGTAGTTTGACGCACATTTTAGTCAAAATTTTGTGAAAATATTGCATAAAAAAATCTGTACTGGAATCATGGAGGACACATCAAACCATGCTATATAACTGCATGAGGATCCAGACAAATCCTCAAAACGTCATGCTTACATTGACATGGAGAGACTCAAAAGTATAAGCTTATGGGGAAAGTGTTAAAAACTTCAGAAAAGCAGTCAGCATAAACCCGAGCACACACGAGAGCTATCCCCCGAGCCAATGGTCAAAAGTGCCTGTTGTCTCAGGGGATATCTCCCATGTGCTGGCATTTTTGGTGAAATTTTCACCTCGTGAGGCCGAGAGAAAAATATCTATGTACATACGAGTATGTAGTTTGATAATTTTGCCTCAAGAGGCCAAATGCTCACCATGTGCAGTGAACAAGAGCTATCCCCCTAAGCAGTTTTATTCGACTGGCCAATGGAAATGCATTTTATATTCACGCGATTCGTCACTTTGCCGCAGGTCCGGTCACACGAAACATTCTTTGGATCACCAGGCGTGCTGAAACCACACGAGACCTATCCCCTGAGACAACAGGCACTTGAGGCCGTTAGTTCAGGCATTGTCATCTTCATTTCATCAAGCCAATTCCGACATTCCCTCTTCGAACCTGCCTTGATTTATCTGACCACCTTCAGTATTCAAAATCCGAGGTATAAATTTCAGCTATGAATGACAAACAAACCAATGAGAACCTACATGTACCCCCTGATTGTTTGTTGGGAGACCTCATCCTCAAGTAGCGACATCATTCCTTCTAATATGGTGGTTGTGTTGCCCAATATGTAGGTCAGCCAATCAATAATGTGCTTCTATGACACATTTTGAAATTCAAATGGGTTTGAGGTGAGTGACGTCTCATGTCTATTTATAAGTTCTTTGAACACTGACAGGCCTCAAAATTTGGCACGAACAAAACGATCGCTCGCGTGTCGGTTACGCAGATCCGAAATGGCCAGAACGAAAAATTGGTTATATGTGAATGCGCTTCTGTACATGTATATGTTCTAGTAACAAAAGTCCCAACCTCTTCTCTGTCCACTGTGCAAACTTTAACCACATGACTTTGTGTCTTTCAGCATGTTTTAAAAGCGAAACTAAGTCGCAAACTCGGTCCTGTCTGCATCCAATTTCTGTCAACATTGTAGACTACCATGTAGCAGGCATGTGTGCAGTGTCATCTTCCACAGACTGCTTTGTCTATCCTCGGTTCAGGGCCGGTGTACTATTATGTGATAAACCAATAGTGACCAGGAAACAGCTTTACCATACTTGAACGAGTTGGAATGTAAGGGTTACCCGCAAGCCTCCTCACTCCGAGGTTGTTGCTTCGTGGGAAGCTCTGCATGGAGCTAGCAGCAGAGATGGCATGCCGAGCTCCTCTCGGAGGAATTACCTCGGAGTGCGGAGCTTGAGGTTAACTGTTGCTCGTTATCACTCCCACCGTCTCTAAATTTCCAGGCAGGTGTGTTCAACTTCTCAGACTTTCCAATCTGGATTCTAATGAAATCACAAGGAAATGGCGAATGAATTATACAGCCGGATTCACAATAGCCAATCATGAAAGGTGGAAGCGATCCCATTCCCGTTATGTTAACCCATTTGTCTGTTCAGTCGCTGACACTGTGCTGTGGACAGAGTCTTACATCACTCTGACTGCAACCTCCTTGAGTTGTAGGGTAGGCCTACTGGTTGATGGCACACTGTTATAATTACATAACTGTTTTGCGAAACCAATTGGTTACGTAAAAATTAACATCGTAACCAACATAGATTACGTAAGCCAAAATTACGGTCAATGAGCCAGTTTTTGAGGCCTGATCAAAGGAAGTTTGAAGTAGAAATTGGTGTCATGAGGATGGTCTCTCATCTGCGCCGGGTTTAATACCCTCAGTCGATGCACATGTGAAAAAGATACAATTTTGAATGTTGTGCAATAGCAGCAGTAACAGGCAAATTCAATTGCCTTCAATTTCATCTCATCCTTCCAAATTTACATTTCCTTTGTGTTGAAGAGCACTGCAAAGCAGTTCCTCATGATCTGAGTGAATTAAGTTTTTTAAAACCATAGACACAGACAAGATCAAGTTACATGGACCCATCTGTCACAGGCAGGGAACAGATAGAAATGTCAGAGTTGGGCATTGCCTGCCAGGTTCACTGCTGGATAAACAAAGCCGGAGGGAATGCCAAATCAAATACAGGCTGACAACCAGGGTCTGTGATCAGGGATCCCCACAACAGTTTCTACAGCCTTCAATTCCCTGTTACTCATATCATCATATTAACATGATAAAAAGATATGTATACAATTTCAATTGCAGATGACAGAATCTGTTCTCAATTGTGAAGAAAGTTTTTTTACCCAGAATATGATGCCCCATGTTGAGAAGTTTATAGTCCACTCTAAATAAACTAGCTGCCAAGATGTCCAGAGAATGCCCTGTTAAATGCACCCATTCCATCCCCACATGTTAACTTCCCTTGTGGGGTGAGTGGGCATCCTTTTGTTCAAAAAGGCCTGTTGACTGGGAATCTGATGAAGTTCAGCACTGTAAGGTGACTGATGGTAAAGAGACCACGGCAGGGTCAACTGGATGACAATATGGGGGAATGTTGAATGATCAAACAGGAAGGCAATACAAAGGAAATGAGAAGATAAACAATAAGTTCTGTTAAATTCAAAAGTAGTATTTTTTGTGATGATCAAAATGAATGTTTACATTTGTTTGACAAAGCAAAGTGAATCTCCTGGCCTTGCTTTTTACTCTTCTTATAGGGAATTGGCTGGAATTTCTCACGATTCACAGGGCCTGATCCAGGCCATTTTTGAACCCATAAATGTGGGTGCCCAAATGAAAAAAAAACAGGCTGAAACCTAAATGCAAGTACTACTGCCAAATATTAAAGATGTAATCAGCCTCAAAATGGATGGATTTTGTAAACTCTCCCCTGTGCGTTTTTTCAGCAGGGAAGATTACCAAAGCATCATATGTATTATATTTGATGACAGTGGGATCGTCATATACAACGAATGCAAGAATATCTTGTCAGAGAAATTTGTAACTCTGCCCGCGAATCGACGGCTTTTCTGTCTCGCCATTGAGTGTGTGTTGTACGCGGAGAGGAAAATGACGTCACGCAGTGACGTTCGAGTGACGTAGCAACGCTCACGAATTTGAATGCTGCACAGCTGCAGCCATGGGATAGCGTCATGGCTCGTGCCTACGGTTCGGTGATGTCGCATTGCATACATTGGTAGAATGCACCATACGTGTATATGCTTGTTGACATGGCCGTGGAAAAATAAACGGCATGCCATGCTGTTTATTTTAACTCTTTCCCCCATAGACTTGTGGGGAATTTTCTCTCTCTGACCCATAACAGATTTGTATAATGGCGTAGGTCTTTAACCCATGGACTGATTTCAATTTTCACACGTTTCCAGCGATGTAAAATATCCCGTTTTATGTCATGTGGAAAAATATTTACCAATGGTTTCCCACAGGCCCATTCTACGTAATTTGTTCACGTTTTATATCAATATCAGCAACGTTTAATCTAAAAATAAGTAATCTTGCGAAAAAATGTTTTGTGTTTGCTTTCCATCTGTTGGAAATCACGAAAAAAGCTAAGAAATTGTCGCATTTTAGCTGCGTTTTGCAGCGTTCTGTTGTTGTTGTTCTGCTGCAATTCCTGTATTATCGTATACCATTGTAAAGCTTATTTTCCGTACATTCGGGATTTCGCAGTTACATCATGAGATGGCAGGTATAGAACGAGCTATAACTGAAAAATCCCATGTACTTCCCTAAAGGAGAACGAAGGCTGGTAACAAGGTGAAGTAAAACAGCATCACTCATTGGCCCATGGTTGAGCGACCTTGAGCGACCTTTTCAGAGGCCCGGCGTGATTGGAGCAGTCGGTTTTTGCGCGTGGTCGCCATGGCCACGGGTCCACGAAACCGCCACGAAACACAGCGGGGCCAAAGAATGGCGGATAAATTTTAAAACGGGAGATCAACAGGTCCCGGGAAATGTTTATAATAAACTCAGATGGGCAGATTTGACGTGTTAGTCATCAAGGTTAGATACTTTGGTAGTTTATGCTCGCGTTACGTGAAATATTCAGGAATTTGGAAGCAGATTTTACTATTTTTCGAACGTTTGTCTTGGAGCACACGAAACAAATTTGTTGTCAAATTGCGCGTTTTCCATCGATTATTTCTGTTTCTCTCCTGATTTCATTTTACCCTTACCATAAAACATACCAGCAGTACATATAGTCAGATTTATTGAAATTTTGGCTTTCTGAAAATGTATAGTTTTAATTAGGTTTTAGTCAAAGTAAACGCGAAAAATTGCAAGAATAATCCACCACATGGGAACTCAAGTCACTCGTCAAAACCCGTCTTCATGGGTTAGGCGAACACTCGTCAAAACACGCTTACATTGGGATCTACACAAGTCGTCAAAACCCGCTTATATGGGGGAAAGAGTTAAGAGCAGCAATTGCTTTTCCACACATAAATCCTAGGTTTTACTGAACATCGTATAGTTTCAGTTGTATCAAAAAGTCAGTGACCGGTAGACAAATAAATGCTATTGGTGAGTATAGGCATAAATCAAGTTAATATGACTTTTGTGCCCCCGTAGCGGGTTATTTCACCGCTAGTGTATTATACTGTCAAACACTAGGCTAGCATAGTACATGTACATGAAGAAAAGAAGTGTGATTAAATGTATGAATAGATACATGTATCGTTAACTGCATAACTACATGTACATGTACATGTATGATTCCGTGGGGGGCTAGTAAACCTTTTATGAAATACATCAAGGAATGGTAATTATACCCGGAATAACATAGTATGTCATGAAGAAATCGATTGTGCTGTAATTTATTTATTTAACTGTATGTGGGTTTGAGTTTTGGCTGGCAGGCATCACCAAAATTGTCAAATTGCATTGTGTGCACTCCGGCCTACATCCCTTCACACCCACAATAATTGCCTGGATGCCTTGGCTGATGGTGGTATAAGCCTGGTCTCCTGACTGAGAAGGGCTGTAAAAGTTAAGGCCATCCTTCTGCATGTGATGTAAGTGGGAGGGAGAAATAAGACATGCTTGACTGTCTGTGAATGAGCAGTACTGATGAGATGATAAATACTAGACTAGCTTACCGTAAATACTCTAAATACACCATCAATACTGCTTCATGGGATTACACAGTGTCTGCGCGAAACTGATAAAAGGGATCAATGTGTAGGGTGGGTAACTTGGGGGAAACGGGTTGCATTGTGTGTTCGCACGACCATTTGGCATACCTATCGTGGCACAATGGAGTGCCCAAGTACATCCATCCATCAGACCCATCCACTATGTGCATTTGTTGGCTGTAACTTTGTTGGCTGTAATCACAAATATGGATCAAACTTGAAGATGACACTGAATTGTCTTAGCAACTTCACAAAAAAACATTGTGAGAAAATATGTTGTACCATGTGCAAATGCATTGCCCTGTGAGGCTCCCGGGTTTGACCTGGGGTGTCATCGTGCACACCCCAGGTCATCATCATGGCAAGAATATGGCTCAACTCCTCAGACAGCTTCCCAGGTGTGAAAAGGAATAGGACACACCCCTGGGATCCCGGGTGTAAAAAGGAATAGGATCCAACCCATGGGGTTCTCGGGTGTGAAAGAAGGAATAGGACCCCAATGTCTTTATATGACTGAAATAATGTTGAAAGTGACGTTAAATCATATTCACTCACTCAGTCAATCAAGTAAATTGCTATTTAGAGATGGACTACATGTACTTTAACAGTGCCTTGGGATGTAAACTACATGTATGAGGGTTTCTTTCAGGACATTACGGCATGCAACATTTCAGCTTGAAGTGGTGGATACGACATTTCAGCAACTTTATTTCAGAGTCCAAAATATGATGAAAATAAAGATTTTCGCTTTTTTTTATAACATTAAACATATGGACAGGCTATCATGACTATTGTGTTACTACTATGTAAAATTTTGTAGTGATTGTCTAGATGTTCAAATTGACTAGGCGAGTCAAAGCAAATAGAAAAGACAAATGTTTGACAGAAAATCATTTCCATTGTCTGAACAGAGTGCACTGTGGAAATGAGGCTCTTTGATATCATTTCAGTGAAGTCAAGCTGAAGATTGTGATCTCATGCCAGACCTGAATTCGAAAATTGAAACTGACATGGCAATCGAGAATCGGGCGGTTTCAAAGCCCCAAACATCCTGCAGGAGGGCCAGTAATGCATGGGTTTCTTCAAAGCACCAACAGACAGCATTTGTTATTTGGGTGTTTGCCTCACCATCCCTTGCAGCCTAAATAATTTTTGTCTCGGCAATGAGATGTCTTGTGAATGCCAGCATTAAAAAACCAAGGTCCTCATACTCAGTTACATGTAACTGATGGATAAGCTACCAATGGATAAATGAGTCTGAATTCAGTCTAGACAAATCCATACATGTATGTATGCTCGTGATATAATTCAGTTTGATTGATGGGGAATTTACAAAAATATCTATAATCTCTTTAAAATCTTTCATATATTTCAGTACATTACGCACATCTCAATACGAGTACATGTAATATAGTATTTTTTGCAAAATTATAACAGGTCTTTTCGAGCTAACTATATGTGAATTTTTTTTGGTGAAATGTAGTACCCGCCACTTTGTGCTGAAATGTTGTACCCTCTGCTGACATGTGACATGCTGAATTGTCACGTGCCGAAATGAATTATTTATTTTGCTACCCATATCAAGATTTTGCTGTACATGTAATAGGCAAGGAAGACAGATGGATAGATATTGACAGACATCAAATTAATATCACTGGGCCCAACAGCTTCTTGTCCTGCTACCTGCTAAGTACATGTGATAAAGAGGGAATCACTAAAGAGGACATTCAAGTAGTAATGCACCACTGGGATGGGATTGTAAAACTTCTATATTTTTATGTCCATAAGGCTCATTAATATTAATAGTTTGTTTATTATTTCTTCCCACCTTGTTAGTCTTCCAGGGATTGACCTTGCTGTTGTTTTGCACACCCCAGGACATGGAAGGAATTAGAGCCTCAGTCAGCTTGTTGTACCAGATGACTGACTGGGGCACCCATGAGGGGTTTCCGGGTGTAGAAAGGAATAGGACCCTGGGTGTGACTGAAATATTGTTGAAAGTGATATGTTAAATCATATTCACTCATCGCATACCCGAAATTTTGCCTCTGCCCTGAAGATTTGTTTTATTTCTTATTTTTGTTCTACATGCAGTGTCTAAAGACGAGTTGTTTTAGCATTGTGTGCAAGTTCCATTTCACAGGCTTCATCAGAGATTCGAGAGTTACATACATGCTGATCATTCATGCTTCAAAAATAAGAGAACAATAATATGTTTAGTTATTCTGCAAATAGAATTAAGTTATTTGTGAGCTTGTCTCCGTGCATATTTCATTTAGTTTCTTTGGTATCCACCTGTCCTCCTCACTTTCCTGGCAGGCAGATGATGAATAACGAATTAGTAATTTTAATGAGGCTAATACTGAATCATTTTGCCCCTGATGTGTTTACTACAGATACATACCATACACAATAGATATATACATGTAATATACACTTGTTTGGCAGTGCTGTGGATCACAGTCTCTTGGTAAGATTGCCAAACAACAGATTACAGTGTTAATGTTCAATTAAGTGTGTGGTATTAATCAAACAGCGACAATTGTGCATGCAGGCATGGCTGGACAGGTGAATGTACTATGTATCCTTGGACACTATAGGAGGTGAAATAAGCCTGCCACTGGCCAGCTAAATTATTAACCCCAGGAACTTCACCAAACATGTAGAAGAATGGATAGAATGGAAATGGATTGACCTAGGTCAAGCTTGGAAGATTGAATATCACAGTATCACACTGATCTCAGACAATGGGGGGATGTTACCCTCCAGCTCCAAATACCCTCTATGATGAACAACAGTATTTAACAAGGCTGAGTTAACCCAATCTATCCCTCAATCAATCAAGATAGTATCATGTGGAATGGAGGCTTTCCTGTGGATAAGAGGCTCACATTGGGTGGACAGGCCTGTGATTTTACATGTATGCTGAACAGTGAAACCCATTTCTCTATCTGAAGGTTTTTCATTTTGAGTTTTAGAAGACCCTTAATATGGGTTAATACCTTAATATGTGAGTGTTACCAAGTATTTAACCCTAAAGCACAGGTTACCATAGGTTAATCATTTTCTAATCATGGTAACCTGTGACAGGACAGAATCAGAATCAGGCCCAGAGTAGCATAAATTTGTGGAACTGGTGCTGAAAAGTGGTCGAATCAATCATCCACTCAGTGACAACAGTTTTAAGCAGCCTTACATCACTGTTCAGCACTGTTTCATGTACATACTCTGGATTTCCATCATTGTGGAGTATAAATAGACAATTTTCCAACCATTTTAATGGTGACCTTGATCTTTTGGCCTTCTGACCTTGATCTTTTTCAAAACTTAGGGTTCTTTGCTACGAGGTTAAGGAGAACCAGTATTGTTGTCCCCCGACGCCCGAAGGTCTGTCTGTTCGTGCATCTGTCCGACTTCGTTTCCAGACAATAACTTCTGAAAAACTGAACGGATTCTTTTCGAATTCGATATGTGGGTGCCTTGCCTGAAGATCTCACTTAGGATAGTTTTTGGCCTATAGGCGGTGCCACCTGGGGGTCAAGTTAAAATCAGATTCTTCTCAAATTTGGTATACGGGGACCTTGTTTCAAGATCTTGCTTGGGATTGTTTTTCACGCCGATCCCCCCATAGGTGGCGATAGACATGAGGGCCAAGTTCAAATTTTGTTTCCGGACAATGACTTCTGAAACCGGATAAGGACAACTTCGGTAATTGTGGGTACCTTGTCACAGGATCTCACTCGGGATTGCTCTCCATGCCAAGTACTGAACGTTACGGTTCCATGCCAAATCAGTTGTTTCAACGTCGGGGGATTTCAACCCCTCGGAACTTCACCCTGTTAAAGACTACTGGCTGAGACCTATTTTTCAAGGTTAAATTATACGATAATTAGATTCAAAACTGTTAGCACATCCCTTGAAGGATTGGATCTCTTGGTACTTACATGTAACTTTTCTAAAATCACACCACAGATGGATCTGCTTCTTGACTAGTACACAATGGAAGTTAACTAACCTTGGCTCTTGATCTCTTTACTGAGGTCAAGTTACATATGGCAGTAAAACTATCAGCACCTCTGAAAGCACGTTGCCTTACTTTTTGCACACCACTGATCTGCTTGTTGATAACAACCATATAGATGAAGATGACTGACCATGACCTATGACCAAGGACAATATCACAGCTTTAATGATTTGAAAATCTAAAATAGAAAACGTAATTAATTCTGTAGTATGTCCTGTGTACAAATATAACCCAGACCCTAGAAGACTATCTTATCTCATCTAACAAACAATCCATTCAGGCCTCTCTCAATCCCTATGGTATTTAACTGTGCTCACAGGCGTAACATAACTGTTTTACTTCAGCTTCCAAAGTAGTGTTTTTCATCTTTTTCGCCTCTTTCGGCTTATTTAAAAAAAAAAATTAAAATGCCACTGTACTCGGTACACAATGAATGTACATGTACATGTATGTATTTCAACAGATTTTGGCCATTTTGAAAATTCCATTGAGGATACCCTTTAATATTAATGTGGATAGACCTATTCCTGATCAGTCGCTTTCAGGCCAAATAGAGAAATTCTTGCCATTGCAGAGTATGTTACATGTACATGTATACAGAGGTAGAAATGTGTGAGAGTGTGTCAGGCAATTACATTTACCCCCAAGAATGTGTGAATATACACAAACATACATGTACATGTCCAATATTGATGATGAATGATCTCGGGCTGACTGCTGATAATATTCCACTCCTTGTGTTCCTAGATATAGACCCTCATGTCAGAGACAATCATTAAATCAATGGTGAGGCTGTTTCAAGCCTCCCAATAAAATCCATCAATGCACACACTGTAGAATGTAGTACTATAGAGTTCATTATCAGGTCCTATGGAATCAATGGCAGACACAAACAAACCAAGTGGCCTAATTCTTAATACAATTTTGCATGTACCACTTGGCGATCTAGTCGACCAACTATGAGAGTTAGCACATCGGTAAAGTTTTAACATTGCAGTAGACTGACAGCAGTGTAAGAGACAATAACAGCAGTACTTAGTGTTGAAATATGCAGATTTGCCATTGAAAATCATTACAAATTTACAATAAAGATAAACAGGATGATTACAGGATGGAGAGCCAAATGGAATTTTCAGGCACACTTGAAATTTCATGGACATTTCGGTCAGATTTAAAAAAAAAGTATATATTAGTTTCTTTGAAAAAGCTGCCTGATAAATTAGTAAATATTAACCTGTTGTTAAATTAAATAGGTTTTGCCCACTTTTCCTCACAGAAAAGACAGAATTTTGAAGAAATATGACCCCAAAAAAACTGTTCTGGTACCCCACATGGTCGCCATTTTGAATTTACTCATGATACTCTGCAATATGCAGATAGCTTCAAAATGACCCCATTATAATAAAATATCATGGAATGTCAGCTCTTGGGTCCCCTCTCCCCCCACCCCCCAAAGGCCACATAGAGTTAAAAGAATGTTTACTGGGTTGAGCATGCACGAACATGAAAATCCGGTTTTTGGGGATGCTAATTCTCTAACCCCAACCAGACAATCTCTCAGAAATTAACCTTCATATGGCAGCTCAGACTACTTATGTTTGATTATAATTCCAGTCGAAACAAATTCAGTTTGATATTGAACATTCAGAACGAGTAAATCCTCTAAGAAGTTGAAATACAGTCGGTAGAGCATCAGCACGTTGAGCCGGTGTCATGGGTTTCAAATCCCGCTGACGACTTTTTGGGCTTTTTGGGTGAAACTTATCACACTATACCCTTGGGTCAAGCTCTACCAGAAAATGTAAAAAAAAACAAGATGGCCGCTTTGATGACGTCACAGCGACATCATTTTCAAAAACGGCATTTTTTGGTCGATTTTACGGTCAGATTTCTGATTTTTTTATTTATGCAATTTCTCTGCAAAAACTGCATGATAAATTAGTAAATATTAATGTGATGTGAAATAAAATAGTTTTTGCCCACTTTTCATCGCGGAAAAGCAGAAATTTTGAAGAAATACATGTATGACAAAAACATCACTTTTCTGGTACCCCACGTGGCCGCCATCTTGAATTTACCCATGATCCTCTGCTCGGGCGGTTATGCAAATAGGCTCAAAATGACCCCAATATGACAAACTATAAAGTCCATTAAGCATATGCAAGTGTTTGTCTTATTACAAATTTTCTTGTACATATACAAAATAGATTTTGATGGAAAATTGACATTAGCAACGCAAATGTTGCTGATGTCATAAAGTTGTGTTTTATGTTGCTTAACTAAAAACTGTACAAAGAATTGATAGGAGCACCTATTCATTTTCATCTTACATGTAGGCATCTAATTTTCGTCTTTCTCATCGACACGTTTTAGATAGTAAGGTACAGGGCACATTGTTTGTTTACGATATTTTTAAAGTTATAGGTGTTGCTAATGTCATGTTCTGTCAAGGATGGATGAAAACGGGAGTTAGTGGGATAGGTTATAATGGAATCCGCCATATCAAAGCATGAAGAGCATCTCTGCATGCACATTTTAACCGCCCTGTTTTAACCAACATGTACATGTATACTGTCCATTACAGTGACCTGAATGTAAGGTTGGGGAGTGTGGTGGTCAATCACTGTTAATTGGTACATGTATTCAAATAATTATTGTATGCCCATCATAAGACAGGGGGCGTATAATGTGATAGCTTCTTGTCCTCCGCCATGAAGTGGTGGGAGGACATGGAAATGCTAGCCGTCCGTCCTTCCGCCCATCCGTCCGTCTGTTTCACATCTTGTGAATGCGATCATATCTCGAGAACAATTCGACCAATCGACTTCAAACTTAAGAAGGTGCTTCACATCAGTTAGATGGCCATTGGTTTTGATTTTCAATGAGGTACGTAATTCAAGATGGGTGCCATTGACCATATTGGATTCTGTATGTCCCGCATCTTGTGAGCGCGATATCTTGAGAGAAGGTGCTTCACATCAGTTAGATGGCCATTGGTATTGATTTTCATTGAGGTAGTATGTAATCCAAGATGGCTGCCATTGCCTCCAGTCCCATGAATAATCTGGCATACTGTAAAACATGTTTCTTTCGCGTGCATGAAACTTTCGCGATTGGAATAAATCGCGAAAGTTTCATGCACGCGAAAGAAACGTGTTCATGTGACAAAGGGCAAAGACAATAACGCAAGAAGAACAACGACACATAAAGGACACGAGAGCAATTGTTTTCAACATTAGCACAGGTGTAATGGTCTCACCACCAAAGCTCTATTCAGAAGTGACTGTTTAAAGCACCGGATACAATTTAATATACTAGTACTAGTATACTAGTACAATTAATTCTGCTAAATTAGTCCCAAGACTTGCATATGTGAAGCAAGTGTAATATTAGAAACGATCATCAATGTCCTCATATGCCGCCTTGATGCTGGCCGATTTGATCCCCTGTAGTGCTGGCGCGAATACACATTTAAACCCATTGTCAGCTAATGCCGACAAGAAATCCTCATCACCATCACGGTGGGCTTTGAAAACATCAAAAATGGCAATCAAATGACAACTACCTGCATGATATCTCGTGATATAGAGTTTGTTTACCTACGGGAATTCCTTTTAAGGCTGAAACAGCCGGATTGAAATAATCTGCCCCCAACAGCCAGGAGACCTGTTTGAATAACAGTACTGTAAAAAGACCACACTGAGAGCAACCACATGTGAATACACATGGCTTTGCCGTTTTTGCCGCCTCCGGTATGTATTTCCCCATCTATTAGTATGATATATTTGTAAATTAATTTTTTTTCTGGCACAGAGAGAATCGCGAAAGTTTCATGTCGCGAATTTTTTAAAATTGAAAAATCGCGAAAGTTTCATGTCGTGAAAGTTTCATGTTTTACAGTACACAGTACCTACATTTGTGTAGAACATTATTACATGTACATAAGTAGGCCTTATTTTTTGACGCGAACGCTCGTTCAGGTTACGTGAAGGAATACGCAAATCATATTTTACGCGAACGGTCACCGTTCACGTGGGGCGCATTTTATCTGCCAGCAAGTCACAAGTCGGCATTGTCTGTCTGCACAAAGTGAAAATAAAATAAAAAGTGGCGACAGCGATATTTCCGCATATACCGTCCACTTTCTCTTTCTCCTTTTGTCGACTGGTAGTATAACAGAGCCATAAGACATGTACATGTAAAATAACTATAACAGAGCCATAAGACATGTACATGTAAAATGAACATGTACCTCAATTATATTCCATTATTATTTAATGTTTGTTTATTGTGAATTTGTATTATAAGTATGGAGTTATTAGTTACTGATAAATGTATACACTCAATATTATGTAACACATGTTATAACTAGGATTTAATGCTATGAGTTTACTTTTGTAATAAGATTTTATGATAACAGTTCTATTAGTTCATAGCTCTTGAAAGTTGACATTTAATTAGTGTTGTTAGACCATTTCTGACCAGCTGGTGCAAAGACAGGAGCCAGGTGTCAATTGTAGTCAGACTGTCATTTTAGTCTCAGATAATCCTTGTTGTTATTAGGTAAGAGTCCCTACTGTTAATTGAGATGTCATACTGAATGAACAGGATAGCTGGCAGACATGACAGGACGTTAGGATTACTTGAACAATTGTTGAAAGTGTGTTATGATTGTTAAGAATGTCTACCTGTGGATTTCACTAAAACTATAATGTATATAAATATGTATGCAGTAGGAAACCAAGTCAGTTCACTTTTAGAATTCATCTTGGCATGCGACTTTGCAGCGCCAAGGCAGTTAGTAAATGTAAGTTATATAGGTACATTTATAGGTAACACTTGTAAATGTAGATTGCTATATGTACTAACATATAGTTTCTGTAATAACTGGAAGTGCTGTATAATTGTGTAGATTGGAATTAATATTACGTCAAGGTTAGATAATTAGATTAGGGTAAATAAAGCTAGGTTGTGTTATACTTAACATGGACTATGACTTACTTATTAATGTGATAACCAGTGGGCCAACTAGGTTATAGATGATGGAGATACCCGGCCTGTAATCTTCTAAGATTGACAGACTTTCTCAGTACAAACTGCTCTTAGCTCCCCAAACTAAGAGATTTCATATCGGAATATATATGATGACATTGGAATATTCAACGAACGGTGAACACCCAAAGGAAAAACAACAGAAGAATGATTAGACGAAGATGATGAAATAATTCAAGCCGCCTTTGATGACTGACAGAACCAGCTAAGGAGCCTGAGTACCAAGAAAGAGTGACAAACACCAAGAGTAAGTATAATCGCCATATGATTTACTAACTAGCTTGTTTTATCTATCTTGTCTTGGAAATTCAAAACTGATTTGACCTTAAAACAGTAAAATGGCCAGCTGGAAGTGCAACAGACACAACTGTCAAAAAGTAGGTAGAGCTTACAATAGCATACATTGTCAAGTAAAACCTAACATTTCTCTCACATCACCCCTTGAGAAAAGCTCAGTGCATATCAAGGTTGGCAAGTTAAAAACACATGCTTTAGTCGACACAGGGGCAAGCATCTCTTGCATTTCACAAAGGTGTTTGCAGAAAGCCTACCCAAATGCAGTCGTTAATACATGTAATTTACGAGCCATTACAGGTGTTTGTGGTGAAGTTCATTCTGTGTTAGGCGTAGTGAATCTACCAATTCAATTTGAAGATCTTGAAGAGCTCAATGGAGAATTTTATGTATTTAAAACATTACACAAAGATGTAATTTTAGGAGAGGATTTCCTAAGGAAATATGATGCAAACATTGATTTTAAAAGGAACAAACTATTGCTTTGCAATGGTCAGTTTAACATTTCCATGGCGACTGAAACAAACAACAAAACATATGGACATAAAGAATCTGGGAGTGCCAAAACAACAGACATTATTCTGGTTAAACCAAAGCGTGAAATAAATTTTCCTGTATATGTACCTGAAGCAGGTGATGGAAATTTGATCTTATTGGAACCAATAGAGTCACTTTCAGCAAAATATAGCATTGCAGGTGCGCGCACTGTCACAAAAGTTAGAAACAAAATGGCTATTTACAAAGTAATGAACCCATCCAGCCTTCCTGTCTATATCGAGAAGCATGCAACAATTGCCACATTTCACGTAGTTACACCAGACTCTATTACAGCAATGAAACAAGAGAATACGTCAAACAACTCCGCTGATGTAAATTTCATGGAAGGAGACACGAAAAGTGATGCTTACTATGCCAACCTAGCACGAGACCTAGGAATAACACTAGACGATTCCATACTTACACCCAAGCAAAAGGAGTCATTTTTAGCATTTCTTGGTCGTAACCGTGATGTTTTTGCCAAAGATATGAGTGAATTAGGCAAAGCTAGTGCTCATTATCACAGAATTTTCACTAAAACGGAAAAACCGATTTATTCACGTCCATACAGACAAAGCCCCCAGACAAAACAGCGATGTGATGAATTAGTGAAAGAAATGTTAGAAAATAACATAGTTGAACCATCACTATCTGAATGGTCATCCCCTGTAGTGCTTGTGAAAAAGAAAAATGGAAAATATAGATTTGCGGTAGACTATCGCAAGCTGAATGCGATCACAGAACCAATTTCTTTTCCCCTCCCATTGTTATCAGATGCTATCGACTCTGTAGCGCAAGCAAAGTCTAAAATATTTTCTGTTCTTGACCTGGCAAGTGGTTTTTGGCAAATTCCACTACATGATGACACAAAACCAAAGACCGCGTTTACGACGGATCAGGGAAGGTTCCAATTCCGAGTTCTTCCGTTTGGAATGAGAAATTCGCCCGCGAGCTTCAGTCTCATGATGTCACAGGTCCTTGCCGGCCTTACTTATCTTCACACCCTATGCTATATAGATGATATTTTATGCCATTCAAACACATTAGATGAACACATGGTCCATCTTGGACAAATTTTCTCTCGTTTACGGGAAGCAAGTCTTAAATTACAACCGCCAAAATGCGCATTTGCACAACGACAAGTTCCGTATCTAGGACATGTGCTAAGTGATCAAGGTATTCATGTGGATGAAGCCAAAGTTCATGCTGTTAAATCATTTCCCAGACCAAAATCACAGAAAGAGGTTCGAAGTTTCCTAGGTTTATGCAATTACTATCGCAAATTTGTACAAAATTATGCTTCAATAGCATCCCCCATGAATCAACTTCTTCAGAAAGACGTTAAATTCAAATGGACCGATGACACTGAAAATTCATTCAAAGCACTCAAACAAGCACTTGTCACAGCCCCTATATTAGCATATCCAGATTTCCAAAAAGAATTCATTATTTCAACAGATGCATCCGATAGTGCAATAGGATATGTTTTAGGACAAAAAGATGAAAAAGGCAATGAACATGCTATAGCCTTTGGCGGACGATCCCTGCGCGGTAGTGAAAAGACATGGCATATCTCAGAGAAAGAAGGTCTTGGACTAGTCGAGTCAGTTCGTGCCTTTCGTCCATACATAGCAAATGCTCACTTTCGTGTTTTCACTGACCACATTGCCCTCACTTGGTTAAACAACATAAAAGCTAACAAAGGTAGACTAGGCAGGTGGGCTCTCGAGCTTCAGGAGTACAATTTCACTATTCAGTACAAGCCAGGAGCTAAAAACGGAAATGCTGATGGTTTGTCTAGAAGAGAATATGAAGCAACTACAACTGAAAGTACAGAAGAAACCATTGTGAGTAGTATAGAAACCACCTATTTATCCAATACAGAGAATCAAAATGAGTCAATTGAGGCAACTCTAACATATAGGGAACCGAAACATGCTCATTTAGCAACTATATGTCCAAAAGATACAATTGTTGTGGCACAAGTCAATACTGAAATTGTAATTTCAAATCCATTTTTGGAGGGCACACAACGTGAGTGTCCTGACTTGGCCCCGATCTTTGCCTACAAAGAAAATGGTGATCTACCGGATGATCCAAAACAGAGTCGTCGCTTAGTTGCGGAAGCATATCATTATGTGATTGAGGACGGAATTCTGTATCATTTCTTTAATACAAAAAATAAAAAGGCTGCCGATTCTTATACCAAACAGATAGCTGTTCCTAGAGGTAATCGCAAAGATATACTCCAAGCCTATCATGATTCAGTGCTAGGAGGTTGCCATCAAGGTCAAGAAAGAATGTATGCTGCTATAAGATCCAAATATCATTGGGATAAAATGTACACAGATGTGTGTACCTATGTACGTACATGCACGACATGTCAACAGATCAAAACAAATGTTCATGATAGGCCTGCACCACTTAAACCCTTGCCATATGAACGTGCTTTCTCGCGGCTTCATATTGACATACTCGGCCCACTTCCAAAAACTCCGGATGGTTCCAAATATCTACTCCTTGTAGTGGATTCTTACAGCAAATGGCCAGAATGTTTTCCTATGAAAACCCAGGAAGCCACTGAAGTTGCATCCATTCTATACCGAGAGATTCTCACACGTTATGGGTCACCAGACAAATTAGTCAGCGATCGCGGTGCTCAGTTCATGTCCAAACTCATAGCAGCCATGACAGAACTATTCAACATCAAACATGCTAAAACTAGTTCATATCATCCTGCAACCAATGCTACATGTGAAAGAATGAATCGCGTCATTGAGCAGGGTCTAAGAGCCTACATCAAGGAAGATCAAACTGATTGGCCAGATCATATACCAGGTATTATGATGGCATACCGCATGACCCCAGCCACTCAATCAACTGGCTTATCTCCTTATCAAATGCTGTTTGGTAGACAGATGAGAACACCAATAGATACCACTCTAATTCCAAAAGAAACACTGTCAAAGGATCATAGAACATACTTGTCAAAAATTCTAGACAATCTGGCTGAGTATAGGAAAATTGCAGATGAAAATTTGAAAAAAGCCCAAACAAAATACAAAACTTATTATGATAGAAGAACAAAGGAACCAACATTCGAGCCAGCACAAAAGGTATGGTTATATTGTACCAAAAAGACTGTGGGCCGATCTCCCAAACTAACAAAAAAGTGGCAAGGACCATATTATGTCGTATTGGTTGGACAAAACTACACATACAAATTACGCAAATGTAGTGACGATAAAGAAGTGAAATCAATGATTCATGCAAACCGTCTCAAAAAGTTTCATGACCCAGCAGACAGGCCAAACTATGAGCCTGAAAATTTACCACAAACAAATGATGAACTCAATCCAGAAGAAATAGAGTCAGAAAATGATGAAAACGAGACAAATACCAATGACAAACGGAACAATGTAACAAAAGAAACAAAAGACCATCATGTCCCAAAAACAAAAGTAGCACTTAAAAACAATGAACAGGCAAAAACAAGAGTAACACCCAAAACCATTCAACATCCTAAAGGTACCGGTACAATGCCAAGCTCAAGTACAAATCAAGATCCCAACTCGGGAACAACACCAAACAAATTCCTACCAAGTGAAATTGACAAAATACTAGCATCAAAACGTTACAATGGACGAATGTGCTACAGGATTAAATGGGTAGATAAGAATAGAGGCTCCACCTGGGAGCATGATACAAGTCTCCCAGATGAGCTGCGTCGACAATATCATGCTGACAAAACATTGTCTGGTAAGAAGAGGCGTAAACCTTTAGCCCAGAACAAATTCTTTACAAAACAATCTCAGGGAAATGTAGCTTTTATTAACATGAAAAATAATGACAAGCAGAGCAAACAGCCGGATGGCAGGGTTGTTATTATTCACTTCATTGAAGAAATTGAGTACAGGATAGACAAGTACTATGTCAAAGCACGATACTGGCGATCATCTCAAACGGTCAGAGAAACAGGTTGGTTTCCCCTAAACCAAGTCCCATGGTTGGCAATAGAGCACTTCATGAAGGAAATTTGGGATAAAACAGGTTACCATATCACAGGTCACGGCCCTTCATGGGATTTTCCTTACCTATTTCATATAAAACTAGTTCCCAAAAACAAAATGTTTTTCAAAAATGTGATTGCAAAGAAGGCCATCTGGTACAATGAACAGAATGTAAATTCTAATAGTGTAGCAAACTTTGATCAAGATTTGAGCCATCATAACAGTACTCTGCGATGGGAGAAATCTGTATACCCCTAATTATCATGTAAGATATGAAAGCCTTGGGACTAGCCTGGGACTTGTCATCCCTGATTAGTTGTAAGGTGGTTTCGACATATGGCTTGACAAACCATATTCGAGTACCAAAAGGAATGTGTAAATAATTAGTTACTACTTAGAAGTTGTTGCATTATATGTTGATGTATTGATGTAGTTTATTATAATTCACACTAACATTACTAACTTATATTATGTTGTGAAAGCTCCAAGGATCTTGGGAATGCAGGGTTTGCACTTTATACTCTCCTGTATGTATGTATGTATATGGATACATGAATACTACCTACATGTATGTTTATTCTTTCTTAGAAAATAATTGTTTAATAACACTAAAAAATTATGTGAGTCATTCATCTTGACAAAATAAAGTATAGTTTCTCTGTTGTGCTCTTTCACTGAGGCACCGGTTGAAAATCAAGTGCTAGGGTCAGACTTGTCTGCAGCAAGTCTTCCCATCAAACTTTTTCAGCCTGGGTTTCAAGTGAAACACAACATTACATTTTTCATTTTTTGATTTTCAGGAATTAATTATCCAACATCATTTCTTTCTCAATTTCATTCATTTATGTTCTTTACAATAGATCACTGTCAGAATAAGTATTACTGACTTGACTAGAACCTATATCTCTCTTTACATGGTGATCAGTGTCCTTATTGTGCATTTGGAATGTTGTATCTAAACAGGAATATATATGTACATAGTCCTCAATATAACCCATGTATGTAAGTATGTAAATGATGTAATGATACATGTAACAAAATTATAAAAAAGAAAAAAAAAATGAAGATTGACTAAATAATCACTCTTGAATAATAATGAATATCTTTGTGCCAACTCTTTCTATACAAATATATCTTAAACATTGCTAACTCTCTGCATTTCACATCTGAGTGTTTCAGCTGTATGGTGTCCACAGACAGAAGTGACCCAAGAAAGTCAAGAGCAAAAGCTCCCCATATTCCAGACAAGTATCAGCGACCTCAGCCACAGTTCAACATTACACAGGAACCTTCAACTTCAATCAACATCACATAAGAACTTCTAAAAACTCCACCAAACATCGATTAAAATGACTACCACAGACAATTTATTACAGTTTCGGGACGAAACTTATTCGGGGACGGAGGGAACTATAACAGAGCCATAAGACATGTACATGTAAAATAACTATAATAGAGCCATAAGACATGTACATGTAAAATGAACATGTACCTCAATTATATTCCATTATTATTTAATGTTTGTTTATTGTGAATTTGTATTATAAGTATGGAGTTATTAGTTACTGATAAATGTATACACTCAATATTATGTAACACATGTTATAACTAGGATTTAATGCTATGAGTTTACTTTTGTAATAAGATTTTATGATAACAGTTCTATTAGTTCATAGCTCTTGAAAGTTGACATTTAATTAGTGTTGTTAGACCATTTCTGACCAGCTGGTGCAAAGACAGGAGCCAGGTGTCAATTGTAGTCAGACTGTCATTTTAGTCTCAGATAATCCTTGTTGTTATTAGGTAAGAGTCCCTACTGTTAATTGAGATGTCATACTGAATGAACAGGATAGCTGGCAGACATGACAGGACGTTAGGATTACTTGAACAATTGTTGAAAGTGTGTTATGATTGTTAAGAATGTCTACCTGTGGATTTCACTAAAACTATAATGTATATAAATATGTATGCAGTAGAAAACCAAGTCAGTTCGCTTTTAGAATTCATCTTGGCATGCGACTTTGCAGCGCCAAGGCAGTTCGTGTATATAAGTTATATAGGTAACACTTGTAAATGTAGGTTGCTATATGTACTAACATATAGTTTCTGTAATAACTGGAAGTGCTGTATAATTGTGTATATTAGAATTAATATTACGTCAAGGTTAGATAATTGGATTAGGGTAAATAAAGCTAGGTTGTGTTATATTTAACATGGACTACGACTTACTTATTAATGTGATAACCAGTGAGCCAACTAGGTTATAATACCAAGTTTCATATAGAACACTGAAATGGTATCAAAGATATACATCATTAAAGATGTTGCATAAATTAAAGATGGCCACCAAGGTTTCCGCCCAATCACAAACACCAGAACTGTCATTTATCGTAAGTCTATTGATGCATCGATGATGTATACCAAATTTTACCTAGAGCACTTGAACGTTATCAGAGATAGAGATCATTAATGATTTCGCATAAATTAAAGATGGCTGCCCATCCTTCCCGCCACTCAGAGGAACTGATGTGGTTATACATTGCAGGTATCTTGATACATCGATGCTGCATACCAAGTTTTGTATAGAACACTTGAATGGTATCAGAGATATTTATCATTAAAGATTTTGCATAAATTAAAGATGGCCGCCAAGGTTTCCACCGAATCAGGGAAACTGGTTTGGTCATTCCTTTGAAGTTTCTTGATGCATCGATGATCTATACCAAGTTTCACACTGAGCAGTGAAATGGTACCGGAGATAGACAAGATTAATGGTTTCGCATAAATTAAAAATGGCCGCCAAAGTTTCCAACCAATCGGGTCCAGATTCAATAGGGTTCTGAGTCATGGGCATATGGATGTGCAGTGCAAGTTTGGTGTGCCTAGGGTAAGTCGTTCTAAAGATATCTTGGTAACGAGGAAGCTGTGATGGTTTCGCATAAATTAAAGATGGCCGCCAAAGTTTCCAACCAATCGGGTCCAGATTCAATAGGGTTCTGAGTCATGGGCATATGGATGTGCAGTGCAAGTTTGGTATGCCTAGGGTAAGTCGTTCTAAAGATATCTTGGTAACCAGAAAGGTGTGACGGACAGACGGACTGACGGACGTACATGACGACGACAATACCCTTCGGCCAAATTTTGGCCGAGGGATTGATTAAAAATATTTCCTATGCTGAAGATATAGGAAAGGAACCAGAAGAAGGCCGGAAGCCACCAAGCAATGCATCTGCCGATGCTATCGGGGCAGATCTATCGGGTAAAGATTAACTTCAATTTTAGTGCAAGCCTGGGATTCAAATTTCAAATCAAGCCTAAATGGAATTCGGTGGGAAGTCATACGACAAAGGTCTTAGTATTATAAATGTGGAAACTCTGCACGGACAATGGCTAACAAGTGAATGTCTGATGTGAATTCAGACATTCAGTTTTTACAATAGTCAAAACATACACACATATAGTTTGACGGCAGCTATCTACCTTGAATTCAATTGAATTGAATAATAAAAGTGCGAGTGAGCGAGATAAAACTGAACGTCACATTTAGCAAAATTTCAGCTACATAGTGACTTTCAATTTACAAACAACTTACACAAAAATCTTGTGATTTGGTTATTACCATTCCTTCAGATTAGTCAGCTCTCACAACAAGCAACCCGGGGTCCTGTTCTTTTCACACTCTGGAACCCCACAGGGACCACTACGAAAAAGATGGCATGAGACCAGCTTACCTTGGGAAGTTCTTGTTGAGTGGTCATTAACAGCTCCAATGCCAGCAGACGTGGTACTACCGCTAGCTCTTATCCAATCAAAATTGTCTAGAGTGTCTTGTTGGTAACCGCAGATAGTACCCTCTTCAAATTCACAGGTTTCTACAAGGCACAAATATTTTCTTGGTACATGTACCATTTCATTGAACACTGGGAATACAGCAGAATTTGCACTGGTGCACTCAAATATTAAATACAAGATACATCCAAAACATACTTAGGTATTAGGTCAATCATACTTAGGTATTAGGTCAATCATACTTAGGTATTAGGTCAATCATACTTAGGTATTAGGTCAATCATACTTAGGAATTAGGTCAATCATACTCAGATATTAGGTCAATCATACTTAGGTATTACGCCAATCCTACTTAGGTATTATATCATACTTAGGTATTAGGTCAATCATACTTAGGTATTAGGTCAATCATACTTAGGTATTAGGTCAATCATACCTAAGGTATTAGGTCAATCATACAGGTCTATCATACCTGGGACGAATATTAAAGGGATATGAATCGTACCCCGACATCAGAGGCGCCGCCGCGAGCTCACGCTGAATGTACGTCTCGCGCTCTACGCGCGTGAGCCTTTACATCGCCTAGTTTTCGTCACGAATTCATTCCAGATTTTACCAGATTTATAGACGTTCTTCTGCAGCAATTGGCATCAGATTATTTGATCGAGACAGGTACTATTTTGAGAGAAGAAACTTTTGAGGGATTTTCATCGAAAAGATGCATATTTTCATGACAACTTTCGACTGCTCTGCACTGCCGATAACTGAGCGGACGGAGCGGGAAGGAAAAACTCATTTTTTTTCTTCTTTGTGATCAAACTTCTCATTTATCTCAATCTTTGAAGTATATCTGTGCTAGTTTTTACAAAATATGCAAGCATGTCATTGACAGTACGCAAAATATTTTCATTTTCCATTTTCGTTTTTGTAAATAATTGCTCGTGAAAATCGTAAAAATGCCAAATATCTAGAATTCTGAACAAATCTCACAATTCTTGTACGTTTTTGTGATTGAACTACTCTTTTGGGTCATTTGTTTTTTTAGATTTTTTTTCTCCGTGCACTAGTTTTGTTTCTTGTCGTTTGCATGATGTATTCCTTTTGCCACTCGTTAAGCTGTAAAGGAATTTTTTTTTGTCACCAATCTTGGCCTAAATTGAGTTGACTGGCGTTCACGTTAATGGAGCCTAGTTGATAAGCACGTGTATTCGCCCAGCATTGACCAGCGAAACAGGGCGGGACTCGCAGCGAAGCACACGTGACAGCCTTTTGTGCACAAAAAGCCAATCAGTGATGAGGCGTACTAATTAACCAATCACTAATCACTCATTAACATATCAATTAGCGAGACAAACTCTAGTTCAAAAATCGACCATAGAGGTCCATGTCCCCCGCTAGCAGCACCTGTTATGGTGGATTACATCCACCATAACTGGCGCTGCTGCTGCAGGGGCCATGGACCTCTATGGTCGATTTTTTTTGGTCGATTGTATCATTGATGAAGAGTATGATTTGAAAATGGAAATATCGCTGATGAGCTTAACATAATCTAATACAGCGGATGGCACCCATATTGGATTATGCACATCCATAAAACATAATACCAACTTTCCTCTCACCAATGTCCATGCACTCCCCAAGTTTGAAGTAGATTGGTTGAATCGTTCTAGAGTTATTGTCCAGACAAGATCTAAATGCTGAAAATCTAAGACGACTGATGGTGGCCATCTTGGATAACACAGGTAACTGAAAAGCAATGACAACTCTCCTCTCACCGATGTCAAGCCAAACTGCAAGTTTGAAGTCGATCAGTTGAATTATTCTAGAGTTGTTGTCCAGACAAGATGCAACTGCTTAAAATGCAACATAATCCAATATCGCTGGTAGATGGCAGCCAAATTGGATTACGGTAAGTTCCCTAAGTATTCGCGACCCTAAGTAAATTCAAAAACGGGCATTTTTCCACAAGTCACGTGACACTGTTCCCTAAGTAATCGAAAACGGCCCATTCGCGAGAAACCGCGGTCCTAACTATTCGAAAATCCCCCATTTATCGTGGTCGCAAGATTGATAATATTGTGGGCTTATGTAGTTGTGCGATGAAAAAACTTCCAGATTAACGAGTTTCCTTAGAATTAGTATTTGATAAACCTTGCAAACTTTTTGAGCACTTTGAACAGAACCAATTGTAACAACTAAGTTGATTTTCATTATGTCTCAAACGAAATGTATCCAATGTTTGAACCGCGATTTTTCATGGTCATTAAATTGAAAATATTGCCGGTTTACGTGGACGTGCGATATTAAACATTGCCGATTAAAGAGAGCATACGTTCGATATTATACTGAAAATATGAAAATGAAGAACTGAAGAAGTTGCGTTTCATTCGGTCTTACAAAATATATTCCAACTGAACTATTATCCCCGAGTCCTGAGAGGTACACAATCTAAATGAAATACGACCGCACACGGTCGGGATATAGTTGCATTAATTTTGGCGACTGTATGCCATGTGCGCCTCACCCAAAAACCAGAAACACGCCTGTTTGGTTCCGACTTTCGGATTTTTCTTCCGTTTGACACGAATGTTGAGATTCCCAGCTATGATAATGAAAACATATTTTTGTACTGTTCAGACAAAAATAATTTAGAAACGTATCATTTCCAACGAACGCGGCGATTCAGAATATTTTACGGCCGTAGAATTCGCGGTGATGCATATACCGAAAAAAGTTTGCGCTCTTGTATTCAACTTTTCAGGAGCAAGCAAACTGTGATAAATAATTATTCCACCGAACATAAGTAGAAATTTGTCATCTTTCTTTTCCAGATGATGATTCATATCGGGTGTAAACTCCCTATTTTGGAGATGCCAAAACAGTGTAAAAGACAACCAGAAACGTAATGTATTACAGACTGCATAACGGTGGAAAGACATTCAAAATCTGCAATAATGATATGCAACCCGTCAAGTTTACGCTCATTATTGATATTCCGGATGAATTCAAGTCAGTTTTTTTTATTTTCGTGAGAGACATGATCTTACTGTTACGAAGGCATAATATATTGAGGTTGTGTTAGCTGAATATGTTATGAAGCGGGAACCGCGTACAAGCGCAAGTTTGGCCCACGTGCTATGCTATCCAAGTAATGATCACGTGATGTTATTGCAACTCCGTATGGCAATGTACAACCAACACGTGGTATGTTGAAACTTTCATTCTACATGTTCTACAGACCCTACCCAATTCTATCAAAGTATTTTCATACATTTGTTAATCAAGGATCGAAGGGATACAGTGAATTGTTAGAAAGGGCAAGCAATTCATGTCTTTCGTTCAGCCGCTATACAGGTCGGGATGAGCTCGTTCCAGCTGGGAAGATTGTATATCATCTCAGACGAGTTGGCCCTGATATGGGTGTTAGCCGAGTTGGCCCTGATATGGGCCTCCAAATAGTGTCGGGCGCTTGATTAATTTGCTGTTCGTTTTATTGACATAAACAGTTTGAAAAGCCCTTCCACAAGATTTCCCTATGAAGAGCAATCAAGAAATTATTAGGTTTGATTCTCAATCTGAAAATGACGTAATCTGTGTTTCTTCCTTAGATCGATTATATATTTTCCCGTAAACATCATTGGCGTCCGCGATAGTTGAGCCTAGTCTTCTCGGCCGTGACAAAAATTCTGCAAGGTTTCAAGCATGTCCTGAAGAGAAAATAAAGAATCAGAATGTCAAAGTGACAGAATATGCTCCCGTATGTACTAATACAATGATATACGCGAATTTGTGATTTCAAATTGGCCGGATGTCCGATGAAAGCATGACTGAGAACCGACGGGGAAACCTGATTTTTCTATAGATGATTTATACTTTGCAGTGGATTTAAATCATTTCTAGCTCCACGATTTAAATAGTGAATATAATGGGAAATATGCTACATGTAGATCTCCTTCTACCTCAATCAGTACTTTATTTATCCTTTGATGAATGGCGAAATATTGCCTGACAAATCTAAATGCACGGCAAACATTTCCCAGGTTTTGCTTCCGTGTTTCCCCTCGACCACACGTTTTCGTACCACTGAACTTCGACGAAGTATATTGAGCTTCATTCTACACACAAAAGTATTGTGACCTTTCAATGTCCAACGGTATGAGCATTTAACATAGGGACTCTAATTTACGAAAACGTCCGTTTTTCTGAACTGACCTGCACAAACTATTCGGAAGTGGTCAGTTTTTCACGACTGCGATATTCACTTCCGGTCACGAATACTTAGGGAACTTACCGTATGCTCATTCATGAAACACAATCCTAACCGGGATCTCACCAAGGTCAAGGGACTCCCCAAGTTTGAAGTAGATCAATTGAATCGTACTCCAGCTATTGTCCGGACAAGATCAAACTGCTTAAAATCCAATGAAAATTAAACATTTATAAACAATGTTAGTATTTGTAACCAAATCAAACCTGCTTTTGCTATGCCTTATCTCCCTTTAGGAAGAATCCTACAAATAGTTAAAAACGAAAAGTTGTCTCCCCTTAGGGAGCTCTCTCAGCCCAGCTAGGTTACTTAAGCTCTGCCCAATCCATAATCTCCCTCTTTCTCACTCTTATAGCCCGAGACGTGTGGTGTGCAAGGCCGTGGAGTGAGGGGCAGGATGGGAGGGTAATCAAAGCAAAAGCAGGTTTGATTTGGTTACAAATACTAACATTGTTTATAAATGTTTAATATTTGTGACCCAAATCTACACCTGCTTTTGCTATGCCTCACTACCAACATAAGGAGGTGGGCACCTCAGCCTTGTTGTAGTTCCAATAGCAGGCTGAGTAACCGCTGAGATGATCACGGACATGGCACACTAGTACTCGACAAGAGGGACCCTGGTCGGTGACGCTGTGGGTAGTCATGGAGTAATCATAATAGATAGTTGAATGTACTCATCCATGTAGCCGTGATCGTGGATGTGGTGCACAATTTTACCCCCAACGAAGGAACTCGGGCCGGTGGCGCTGTGAGTATTCGAGTGGTAATCAGTGTATGACGAGAAGTGGTCAAGTTTGTTCCGCCAACATTGCATACAAGGTGCCCATCTTATACCACTCTTAGTCCACAAACCGTCTTACGTCAACTCTCTGTACTTTAGTCCCTGTTGCTGACAGTGGTAAACCTGAAAGTAGTACTCACGAATGTGTCAGTTCTTGTAAGATGACTTGTGAGTTGACAGCAGCTGTCTCTCTTGAGATGATCTAGTAAGAAGGTCATAGTTGCCCTCATGCACCAAACTCTCTGTACTTTAAACCTGAAAGTGACACAAAGTATACCTAAAAAAAGAAAAACCAAAACTCACCCTTGTGTCAGGCCTTGAAAGATGACTTGTGAGTTGGCGGCTGGCAGGCTGACCTATTGCTTCTCTTAGGTGATCATGTAGTATGGTGGACATATGATATGACTGAGAGATGAGATGATGCAGCAAGCTGGCTGATTGACTGACTTGCTGCGCTGAACGAAAATGCCCCCCCCCCCCTTTTTTGAAAGTTACTCGACCACGTGCTGGGCAGCCACCAGCGGCCCAAGCGTGGTCACCCTATCTGATTGTACTGACATATCTCTCAGATAGAAATTGGTGAACGTAGAATTTGCCGTCCATGCACAGGACTGGACAATGTCATGAAGGGATAAGTTCTTCCATAAAGGCCATGATGTAGCGATAGCACGAGTTTCATGGGAAGAAGCAGAGGACAAAAGTGGGGGAGCGTCAATGGCAAGTTGATATGTCCACTTAATGGTCTTCTTCAACCAAGAAGCAATAGTATTCTTGGTAATGTCACGCACTGCGGATGGCTGAAGAGACAGGAATAATAGACGACGAGAGCCCCGACCAGGAACGGTACGAGTAAGATAGTGACGTATGGCTCGTACAGGGCATAACAGTAAGTCGTCCTCAAGGTCACGAACAAAGTCTGATAATGCAGGGATGGAGTACAAACGTTGAGCACACGGACCTTGGCGCACAGCCTCATTCTTGGCGATGAACTCAGGGACGGGACGAAGGGAAATGCGAGACCAATCCGCCGTCCAGGTCAGAGAGGATCTCTCCAGAGCGTGAAGTTCAGAAACTCTAGACGCCAAAGCAAAAGCCGCCAGAAAAGCAGTTTTGTAGGAAACAGCTTTAAGAGAGGCGGACTGTAATGGTTCGAAAGGCGGACGATTCAGGGCACAAAGAACCACACCAATATCCCACTTCGGTAACAGCTGGCGAGTACGGCGAGACTGTAAGGCGAAAGCCCGTAGGAGAGCAGAGATATTGTCGTTTAGACTAATGTCGATGCCGGTAGAAAGACGTAAAACCCTAGCCAAAGCAGACCGATACCCCTCAATGGTGCTGATTTGAAACTTCTTATCACGATGAAGATGAAGGAGGCAGTCAGCTACTAAGGAAATAGAGGCAGAGTCGGGATCGGCATCACGTTCTCGGCACCAGGAGACGAAATAGGCCCATTTCGCTTGATAGAGCTGTGATGTGGAAGATCGATTGGCTGAAACCATCGTCTGTGCAACTTCTGCTGAAAATCCTTGGACTGTGAGTGCACTCTGGATAGTCTGCAGACGTGTAAGTTGAGCCACCGCGGGTTGTGATGAAATATCCCGTGAGGTTGACGCAACAGGCTGGGCCAAACTGGAAGACGACGTGGCGGAGCAGTGAGAAGTGGAACCAAAACCGGAAACCACTGACGACGAGGCCACCATGGAACCACGAGCAGAACGATGCAGTCGTGTTGAGAAATCGTTTGAAGAACTTCCTGAATCAGGGCCATGGGTGGGTAGGCATAAGCCAGGAAGTTGTCCCAGTTGATTGAAAGAGCGTCGATGGCGAAGGCTTGAGGGTCCAGAATCGGACTGACGAAGAGGGCAAGCTGCGCATTGTTCCTCGTCCCAAACAGATCAAGGGGATCTCAGAGACACTGCAGATCTGACGAAAACCCTCCAGATGAAGTTGCCATTCGGTCTGAAGGACGGTGTCGGGACGAGACAGGCGATCCGCTAAGACATTGAGCCGACCCGGGACATGGCGAGCATTGAGATGACAGTGATGAATGAGAGCCCAGTCGTAAAGATCCCACACCAGACGAAACGTTGAGAAAGATCGGGTGGTACCCATCTTGTTGATGTGAGCAATGACCGTAGAGTTGATGAGATGAGAAGGGACGAATTCATGAGACGCCAACGCCAACTGCTGAACTGCTAGGATGACTGCCTTCATCTCCAGAAGATCGATGTGAAGTCTGGCATCCAAACTCGACCATCTGCCGGACACCTCCAGACCGTCCAGATGGGCTCCCCAACCGGTCTCGGAAGCATCGGTGTAGAGATGGTGATCCGGAGGAGGAAATCGGAATGGAACTCCCCGCATGACGTTGTGGCGGGACTGCCACCAAATCAGATGTGGATGTAGAGACGTCAATACCGGAACAGCAGGATTGAGGGATGACGTCTGTAGATAAGGAAACAGATGGTACTGTAGCGGCCGAACCCGGAGACGACCGTAATGGGTAAGGCCCTGCGTGGAAGTGAGTAAACCCAGAAGGCTTTGCCACTGCTGACGTGTCTGATAAGTTGATGACAAAAACCTTAGTATCAACACCGGAATTTTGGTCCACCGGTCCTCTGGGGGGCGCACCAGTGAGGAATACACCCGAGATGACGTAGAACGAGCAGAGTGAAACGGACCTGCGCGTTGAGTAGGGACTTGTCCGCAGCCCACAAGAGGATGTCGTCTATATAAACCTCGATGTGAATGCCCCGTAGATGGAGAAACGCCATGACTGGTGAAGTGATACGGGTGAAAAGCCATGGAGCGATGTTGACTCCGAATGGGAGGACTTGCCACTCGAACCGACAATCGTTGATGGTGAAACGAAGGAATCGCCGATGACGAGGATGAATAGGAATATGGAGATATGCGTCCTGTAAATCGATTGAGGCCAACCAATCCCGGTGAATGGACGCGGACCCGAATCGATGAAACCGACGTCATCTTGAAATGAGGTGGTATGATCAGATGAAACTTGTTTAATCTCTTGAGATCGATAATCATCCTCATCTGGTCCGAATCTTTCTTCGGGACAAGGAAGACATGACTGTAGTAACCGACGCTGTCTTCGGCATGTGGCAGCTCTCTGACGGCACCTTTGGCGATGAGCGTGGCGACAGAGGACAGAAGCGTCTGCACGTGTCCTGCGGGAACTGGCAGTAGAGAAGGACGAGGCCGAGATACGAGTCTGGGCTGGGACTGAAAGTTGAAGAGGAAACCATACTTCAATGTCTTGATAATCCAGTCGTCGTCTGTTATAAGCTGCCAATTCTCCCAGGAATGTTGTAAACGGCCGCCGACGACCTGATGATTGAAAGGGCGGAAGGCGGGCAGCTGAAAATCTCTGGTATGATGGGAAACGGGAAACGGATAGTCATTTGTTGGAAGCACCCCTTCGTCTGGAAAATTTCCCACTGGTGGAACGACGGCCACGGGCTTGTGGAGGCTTGTCGAAGCCACGAAAATTACCATGTGGAAACACCTCACGTTGGGTAGGCTTGGATACACGATTCCGGTTAGGCTTTTGATCCACGGAAAAAGCAGGACGCCGAGCCGCAGCAGAAATCAAACGAGAAGTCCGTTCCTCACGAATACTAGGCATGACGGACTCGATAGCATTGTTGAAAACAAACTTAGAGGATAACGGCTGTTGTAACAGTTGATCCTTCACAAAGTATGGAACGTCAGGCTTGACAAACTGAAGCAACGCTTTACGCTGAGCATGAAGAAGCGAAACATAAGAAAAAGCACTCGCCTCAGTGACATGACGGTTAGCTATATTGAGTGTGTCAATGAAAGCTCGTAAGTAGGTAAGACGACCAGAAGACAAAGAAGCCGAACCATCGCTCTGACGTAACGCAGGATCCAAGGTAATCCGAGAAGTAGCCAACAGAAACCAATCCGCGAAAGATGTAATACGTTGCATTGCCAGCAACATCTCCATAGCATTATCAACAACTTTGATAGGAACCGAAACAGAAGTTGCTTTAGATGATTTCGAAACCTGACTCAAATCACGATCACGTTTGGGCGGTTTGTCGGGAAGAACGTTATCATGAAGTTGGTAAAAAGAAAATAAGAGTTTCTTAAACTTGTTGTCCTCCAATTGACGATCAAACCCAATACAATTAGACTCCCAAGCTGGAGACGGAGCACACGTGAGAGGGGTCTTAGTAGACGTAGACGTGAACGCGGAAGAAGCCGCTGTCGGACATTTAACCCGAGCAGATGAAGAGACAGCATTGGAAGAAACGGGCATGTCCGGAACGAGAGCCAACAGCGCTGCCATTTTATCAGCAAAAGGCATCTTAGACGAATCCTTCGAACTATCCGCAGAAGAAGAAGAGTCTTGACTATCAGACGAAGACGTCGAAACCGCTTCGGGATAATGAACGACGTGTCGACGGCGAGAGGTAGACAATAACCGATCAAAAGATTGTCTGCGACTGACGAACTTGACGACCCCGACGGGGAGGTGAGGAAGAACGACGTGGCAAACGGCATGGAGGCGTACGGGAACGTCGAACAGGAGTACGAGAACGGCGTACCGGAGAACGGGAAGGCCGTAAAGAAGTACTAGGACGATTCGGTGTACGAACTCTACGAACAGGAGAACGAGAACGACGAACAGGTGAATGAGAACGGCGTACAGGCGTATGAAAACGACGAGACGGCGTAACAGAACGTCGAGGCGGAGAAACAAAACGACGTACAGGCGAACGAGAACGTGAACGGCGTTGCCGATGTACAAGAGCGTCGTTTGGAAGCACGGGAACGACGAAGTGACGGGTCAACAAACGTAGAAACCGGAGGCTGTAAATCCGCAATTTGATAATTCAAAGAAGAGTCCGAACGACCCTCCATAGAGCGAAGAGCTGCTTTAGATAAAACAACAGAGGAAGAACGAGATTTAAACCGTAAAGGTGAAGTCGACAATCGATGATGTTTTTTCTCTTTGAAAGAACCGGCCAAAGATAGACCAACTGACAAAGGATTAGGAGAAATGACACGCGGTGAAGCAGAAATCTTTTGTTCGTTGGTAACAATAGAACGCTCAGGCAAACCCGACCTGGGGCTAGAGACCTTTGTTGTCCCGAACAAAGAAACTGGTTTCGCAGGAACCCCAGACAAAGCTTTACCAGTAGAAGCCAGACTGTCTAGAACATGATCGCTATCTCCTCGTGCGACGGTCCCACTAGGAGGGATAGTAACAGACGCCGATGATAAAACCGGACTTTTAAGTCTATGCGACAAATCCAAATTTGAACCCACGAGGTCCTCGTTAAATTTCAGATCCCCAACTAACGCAATCTCATGTTGACGTCTATCGTCCTCCGATAACGCCGGGTCTTCAGTAGCATGCAATAAATATGCCCGTCGCGCCTGAGCATAGTTCCTCCAGGTAAAAGTATTCCAAGATTGACACTCTGAACACGTGGCCTGCCGATAACACAAGTGACCTTTATACGAAAAGCAAACCGTGTGAACATCTAAGCGAGTCCAAAACTGCCCACACAAGCGACAAGAATTAGAAACAACCGGGGTAGAAATCTCAGACATGATTGTCCAAGAATACAGCAATAGATAGTACAAATTTAGCAAAGGTATAACCGAAGGTCAAAACCAACAACAACAACCAAACCAGCACTCTATAGGACAATTCCTGAGATGCACCACACTGAGGAGGTACAAATAGAGAAAGAGGAAGATTATGGATTGGGCAGAGCTTAAGTAACCTAGCTGAGCTGAGAGAGCTCCCTAAGGGGAGACAACTTTTCCGTTTTCAACTATTTGTAGGATCTTCCTAAAGGGATATAAGGCATAGCAAAAGCAGGTATAGATTTGGGTCACAAATTTAGTAATTTAACTGCGAGTCGGGTCCTTTATGAAGTTTATATATGTTTTTTAACTCAAAACCAAGGGTTTATTTCATCACTTTCTTCACAGTTTTCTTCCTTCGTGAACAAAGTTCTCACCTGAAAGGAATCTATTTGAAGAAAAATTAATATTTTCTTGTGTTTGACTATTGTCGATTTCAGTGTGGGATATGTAAGATCTCGACTTGTTCAAATGTATCCTAGTTACCAAGAGTTAAGCCCCTTTTAGTTTATCATTCAGTATAAGATGTCATAAACGTTATATTATCGTAAGCACCTAATCTTATACCTTTCTCTCGATTGCTAGCTACTAATTGAGAACCATATCATTAAACAACCTTGAAATTTGGACCAGTGTTGTAATTCCAGATGTACGTGCATATATTGAATCCCTTTGGACTCTTGTTGGTCTTGGTACCAGGCAAATTGTATGGTTCTGTTTCTTTTTTGCATTTTATTTAACAGAATTTTGTAAAATTCTATGCATAAGGATTGACTAAGACCTACCTACAAAACTTTTCGTTGGAACATAATAATATTTCGGATGGCCATAGTCAAACTGATTGAAACATTAAAGTCTCTGTAGCGATAATAACGTTTCTAATACTTAATCTCCAAAATGCATTTTTTTGGTTCTTTCTTCTTAAAACATGTTGACATTCTGCTGAATTTACAGTCAGAGGACCAACTTACAGAAGTTATCAATTATAACCTATACAAGTGATTATTTCAACATCTTCGTTACTCACAAAATAATGATATTTTGTCCAGTAGTGAAGTCACAGAGTGTACACTGTCAGAATTTTTGGGTATAGACGTGACGTACCCAAAGTAGTTGAGTCAAAACGACCCAAACTGTTTGGTTCAAAGTGGAATTTGTTCCAGTTTTGGGGGGTCTGTCACGTCTACACCTAAAAATACCTGGTCAATTTGACCCAATACTTCTGACAGTGTAATGACCTGTTGATTCATTTAGTACAGTCATGTCTTCAAGAGCATGTGGTACACATCCAGATACACGTGTTACGTATCAGCTCCTATCCTTGCCTCGCAGATTTTCCCCTTAATTATGTATAATTTTTCTGGAAAGCCAAGACATTAGGGTTGATTCGGGATGCACCCAAACGACAACCCCCATTTGCCCTCCGCATATTTTCCTCCGCTGATGGGACCAGATCGTCTTCTTCCTACTACTAATGTGAAGCAGCAGGAACGGAATTTGGGTGGGTGGTGCTTGGTTGGTTCGTCGCGATATGACTGAAATAATGGCGAAAGCGACGTTAAATCCTATTCATTCACACACTCCCCCACTACTAATGATAAAGGGGTTTTAGGTGGAGCAGTACTTCCGATTACGGTTTAAGGTCGATGGATTCATTTTGTATTAGTCATGCCCAACAATACTTATTTCGAACGCCTGTCTGAAGTGGAGAATCCCACACTGAGACGTTAATTTATAGGCTGCTGCGTTTCACTTCGTGTCAAATACTGAACTCGATTATCAGCCATGTGTCTAGTTCCGATAGCTGATAGAGCATATTTTTGGTCTATGGTTGACCATCCATGCCAAAAATGTTGCCAATGCTAATAAACCGTAGCCACTACTAATTATGTGTGCGTATCGCTAGTTATTTATGGGAGGGTTCCCAAGTGGCCTTCGAAGCGCACCATCTCATCTGTGTGTTTTTACAATGAGAGATGATTCTCATAATTTATTAAAGGCCTCCCATGGATTATTATGTTAACCACCTACCTGTATAGTCTGTTTTGGCGTGGATGGCCAACCATACAATGTATCTGTTAGAAAACGTGCTCTGAATTACACTAGTTTTAGTGTACCGTTACGTTTTTTGTCCGTCTGATTTGACCCAAAGTTATAAGATATCTCGGCGTTCGTTGTTCACCAATCTCCTTTCTGCTCACGAGGGATCTGATCAAATCAGGTAACTATAGCTATACAATATATTTTATATATACCATCATTCGCTAGTTGTCTTCAATGTCAGACATACACATGATAGAAAAATAGCCCATTGGGCTCCAATACCCCTCGGCTATCAGTCATTCTCTACACCCAGCAAGCATGCATTGTATATCATCAGTGTATTTTTAGAACTAGATTTAACAAAAATGTTATCTAGTAAGGTTGACTGTAGTTCAATGTATAAGAAATACACGAAGTTGGGCAAGGTCAGCTTTTGCCAAGGCCTTAATGGATGGGAAATTATGCACTGAAGTGACGGGATTGAATGAATGGTTTTGGAGTTAATGTGCTGATGTGAATCTGTGACACACCGACATACTCCGTGGCAGCGATTCTGTATCCCCTAATCAGGGCAAATCCGTCATGAAAGACACATAGGCCTACAATAGGTGACTACATGTGGGGAACCATTCAACCAAGGAGTGAAAAGGGCCTGCAAAGCGTTGCCGATTGAAGTTGTCTTAAATGACGGGTCTGTCCTAATCAGGGAATCAAAATGGAGAAAGATTTGAAATGACAAGAAATATTTAGACATATTTTGTTTATAAATACAATGTTTTTGTTTAAATTATATCCCAAAGTGATATATAGTCAATAATCAAGAGGTACAGCACTGGAGCAAACCTTCAAGTATGTGCTCATATTTTCACATCATGATCAAAGTTAATTAAATTATACCCGAAGAAAATAAATTAAGACCCTTTAAATATGCCATTGTTAGGACAATGCTAGATCTGGGCTTTTTCCATACACTTGATACACACAGCAGCAACAATGCCTCCTTGAACAACCTACCTTTGTACAGGTACATGTAACTCTGAAAATACCATTCTCTCCCAAAAGAAAGCTGTTCGCGCCAGGAGGGCCTTTTAAAGCTAATTTTATTATATACTTAGATCCAATAATTTTCATGAAATTTCTTCGATTGTATCTTAGTTGCAGCCATGTTTGTGAAACCTGCAACCTGAAACCTGAGATACGTACATGTCACAGGCCGAGACAAGAGTTTTGGCGGGTGTGGGCGGTGGTATTACGGTGAAGTGTCGAAATATGGGGTATCTATATATAACCCCATGCTTTATATAAATCCACATCAAGGCGTGAAACGGACTTTGGGTGAATCGAGAAATAAACAGTTTACCACCAAACAAAATACATCAGAATATTCTACAAGTATCACTTTATATATTCCCCGTCAAATTAGTAAATTTGTGCAATTTTTTACCTTTGCCGGGCGATTCAAAATCCAACCTAACTGTCCATCCATCTAGGAACAGTTAGATTATGGCGGGTTTCGTTCTCAATTCTGATTGGTCAGTCTCAACAGCTGATCAGTGCGTGACCTCTCTTGCCGGAGGCGTGTCGAGACTGACCAGTCAGAATTGAGAACGAAGCCCGCCATAATCTAACTGTTCCTAGATGGATGGACAGTTAGGTTGGATTTTGAATCGCCCGGCAAAGGTAAAAAATTGCACAAATTTACTAATTTGACGACGGGAATATATAAAGTGATACTTGTAGAATATTCTGATGTATTTTGTTTGGTGGTAAACTGTTTATTTCTCGATTCAACACTTCACCGTAATACCACCGCCCACACCCCCTAAAACTCTTGTCTCACGGGCCTGTGGTACATGTATAATATCTTTTCATTTGAGCGTCCAGACAGTCCACCATACATGTGAACAAATTGATATCAACATAGAATAATTGAATTCACACTACCAGATAGTTCACTAGCTTTAGTTTGAGATCCAATTCTACAGTATCAGTATTGTGTTACTATTACTATCAACAGCAGTTGAAACCCAGTAAAACTTAAAGAATTAAAACCAATAAAGAAATTGGTATGTTGAATAACAAAACGTATAGTACGGGGATTTGAATGAGTAAACTATTAAACGGTATTGAAAGTAAAGTACATGTAACTTACATGATGCCAACAAAATGTCCCAACACAAACTGATAGATTCCTTGGATAGCTTGCAGAATGGCTTTGTTGGAACCTCAGTAAACTTTGGTTATTGTTTCTCACACATACTAACCTGTAGGGTGACACCACCTCATTCTGCTGGATTATTGCACCATGCTGACTTTTAATAGGTTGATGTAGGGCATTTCACCACAACTGGGCAATTTGACCTGAATTTGAAACCTGATGTAGTCTGTGATGAAATGTTCCATTGTGGAATAGGATACATGTTAAGGCTACAGTTTACATGTATCTATGACAATATACTGAATTGTGTGTATTGAAAATGGCAAGTTGGTAATAGCAGTGTAGATAAACACACTACCAAATGACATCAAGCTAGCCGGGGCCATTTTCTAAGTAACCCGATTATCGCCGGGTATCGACAGACATTGGTAGAATATCTTGAGCTGCATCGATATCCTAACGAAATATGAGTGGGTCGTACTAATCCGGACCAAAACGAGAGAGAATTTTTCAACGCGTTCAAGTAGATATTCAAGATCGGACGAACACTCGTATAGTTACCAACTGACGCAGGAACAGAATTCTTCAACAGACCCTTTCAACAGTTTCTGACAATAGATCCTTTGATCACGATGGCGAAGAGGCGTCTAACGCACTGCTGGTTGCTCATTTAGCAAACTTGGCCGACACACATACACAATAAACACACCCAAGAGCAGCACCCCCAGCTTGGCCATGATGTAACATTGGTGATAATAAAATGGTTGACGCGCAATCCTATGTTGATGTTCTGTCATTCAAACTTCCCTGAATTAGCCAGTCAGAATAGTGCTATTTTTAGCACGGGACACACCCGTAAGGCTATAGCTGTATGTGTTTGGATAATCATGGAAGATAGTCGAGTAGAAGTCTTAGAATAAAACAGTCCGTGCTGTCAGAGTTAGCTCTAAAAAGAACCTATCGCCACATACATCTTCAATTACAACACATATAAGGGAAGTGGGAAGAGGTGCCGACATACTGACAGAGCCACATAACTTCACAGTATAGTCTTCCGGTTAACCTATTCTAAAGCACATACAAAGAATCTAACGATTCGTGATATGTGTTGTATCTCAGGTACGCTTTAATTGTACCTGTTCATGTGGCAACTTGGATGATATGACCACACGGCCCCTAGCACCGGCATCAACGGTATTAGATACAAATCAAGGTCCACCTGACACTATTTGACCCTAGAGGCTAGTATATAGGGATGTAGTTAGACAGCTACACTGTAGTCACTAGTACGCAAAATACACTTTCTCTATTACCGATGACGTCATAGATAATGTCACATTCACGTGATTTGTTCTCGGAATATTAGCAATTGTCCACATGCACCTGTGGTAGTGTCTAGGGGTGTAGATAGGTGCCTATACGCATTCGTGACTGTCGTTTCTCTACCGATGAAGCCAGTCACCTGACTTCTCTGAAAACATCCCGTGCTCCACCCGAAGCCTCAGGTCCACCCCAACATCCAAAGTTCAAGGTCAAGGATCAACTGTCTCCACATCTCCACATCTCCACTTCCCCACGAATGCAAAGTGATTTGTGGTTTATATGAAACTGAGATATATCACGGCCCCCTACCAAACTTTCTGCGCTATCTCCGGAATGACAAAAAGTTGAGAGCTGACTTTATAGTTTGTCATATTGGGGGTCATTTTGAGCCTATATTGTATATCCTCCGAGCAGAGGATCATGGGTAAATTGAAGATGGCAGCCACGTAGGGTAGCAGAAAAGTGATGTTTTCGTCATTTTTCTTCGAAATTTCTGCTTTTTCGCGAGGAAAAATTGAGCAAACTCTATTTTATTTGACATCACATTAATATTTACTAATTTTATCATGCGTTTTTTACGGAGAAATTACATAAATAAAAAAATTCGAAAAATCGACCGAAAAAGACTTTAACGTCATCAAAACGATTATCTTGGATTCTTTTTTTTTACGTTTCTGGTGGAGCCTGACCCAAGAGAATAGTGTGGTAAGTTCAGCACCCTAGCTCAATGTGTAAGAAAAATAATTAAGGGGGGGGGGAGGCGGCCTCGACAGGTCCAAAAAGCCTAGGCCAGAAAGGGTTAATTCAATGAGCATTATGACCATCAGGCAACGTTTGCGTGAAACCTCTTCATGAGGATATCATCAGCTTTGGTGTTCGAAAGTTGACGTGCTATCTCGATAGCTTGATGAAAACCTGCGTGATAAGTTTGCGGTGTACATATATTCAAGTCTAAGAATCGCACAACAATAAACAGGACAGTCCGGTGTTTCCATCAATGAGGTAATGTGCTAAGAAAATTCTAACGTGAAGTTCGCACAGATTTCTGTACAAGTAAAGGCCAGTAACGTATATCACTGATATTTACCTTCTCACATATTGTCCCGCTTATACTATTTTTAATATACGTGTATCTTGGAAAGAGAGGCATGGATTCAAAGCAATTACCAGTAAAATTAACATCATTTTGCATGTACTCTTCTTGTATTGTTGTTTTTCCATTCAGAAATGAGCTTACTGGTGCGTGTATTCAGACGGCCAGCTTCCGTCAGCAGATGGACGAAGCTATTGTCTAACCATGTCATTTGTGCAGACAATAGAGGCAGTGGAGCAACAACCGCCCTGGCAAAACGGATGTATTCATCCGCCAGTGATTTTCCTCGACTCGAAGACAAAAGGATTGGATCCAAGGTACCGGGCATTTGATTGGGTGGATCAATGATATAATTACATACTAGCGGTTTTACAAGCAATTATTGGTAACAAACACATGTGTGCCCAGTAAACACTAACTTTAGACGCGGAAGCCATGCAGATGCCTTTTTGAACTGTTCTTTATTTTACTTGATTGCATTACTACTGTTTTATCGACTCTTCATACCAGCATGCCACCATTCAACATCAGATTATTTAAGCCAGCCCCCACATTGTAACCACCCACCACAGCTATTGTTTGTTTATCTCTATTCCCCATAACCCTTTCATGTATGCCCACTCTCCAGGAGTGTCTAAACCCCACTGTTTTCAGACCATATATTGTTGTTATCTTAGTTTGGCTTCATACCCTGTACATATATATATATACCTCATGTTTGATTGTACATTTATACACTTGAGAATGCTACGGGCAGACTTAGCGAAACGTCGTGTTTAATAAAGAAGAAGTTGAAATCCAGGAAATCCCAGTGTTCATACTTGTACTACTTCTATACGTCAAGCTGAGGGATATTTCAAAATGTCATTCAAAAGTTATGATAACAAACAGTTTGAGAATATATCATTTTGTCTTGTAACATTAATTTGATTCTGCTGATTCCTCCAGAAATCATATATCTCTAATAATCAGAGATATTTTCATTATATATATGATGCCATTCGCACCGAAATCCATGTGTTCAAAATCAAAATGTGTCTGAATGAAGATGCGAAAGGGAGAAGAGCTTTTCAGCATGCAGTATATGTTATTCCTGACCCAAAGTCCAACAATCACTACTCGCTGTCCAAAATGAATTTCTAAATCGATTGAAATATGTCAGTCATAATTCCATTTCGGTGTCGCAGCGGCACCAAACCTTGTGTTGAAGCGGAATTAGTTGGGTATTAAAAACCGCCATGTATAATTAGTAGTAGCGCAGTCTTTATGGTCTTATTGAGTCCCGTATTATCTCAGTCGTGAAATGGCAATCATTTTAGAAATCACAACGACGCTGATGGTTTCAATTACCCGATGCATACAGTTTTAATCATGTATTTCATACGATTATATAATCGCACAGTTTGCGTAACTGCAAGTGAAAATGTCAGTATGGATTTCAGGTGTGTATGAACAAAAATTTATATTTCACGTACACGCTATTTATACCGAAAATTCAGTCTACTCCTTCAATTTGAATAAAAATTATCACAATAGCTCACATGAATCGATTTAGAGATATTATTGTATATTTAAATCTCTGTGTTTATTTTCAGATGAAAAACGTGTTCTCTGATGCGGAATTTGAGAAACGACTGACGAATCTTAGAAGTTACATGGCCGAGAATAGTATCGAAGCGTCGATTTTTACATCCACCCATTGCATCAACTATTACAGCGGTTTTGTGTACTGTGCTTTCGGACGACCGTTCGCTTGTATCGTCATGCAAGACCGAAGTGTGCTGGTTACTCCTTTAGTTGATGGGGGTACGCCATGGCGCCGTGGCCATGGTGACAATATCGTGTACACGGATTGGCAGCGGGATAACTTCTACCATGCAGTGCAAGAGGTTCTTAAGGACACTAAGGGGAAAGTTGGGTGCGAGTTCGACCATCAGACCTTGGACACGTTTAAGAAGCTTGACCAAGCGTTGGACGGCAGGGAGAAGGTCGACATTGGTTGGCCGTGTATGATGATGAGACTACTCAAGTCTAAGGAAGAGATGGAAGTGACACGTCATGGAGCCCGTATAGCCGACATCGGGGGAACAGCTGTATTAGAGGCTCTCGGGGCAAACATCCCGGAACACGAAATTGCTCTGGCAGGCACTGCAGCCATGGTTAGGGCAATCGCTGACACGTATCCCCAGTCTGATCTTATGAACAGTGAGTATACTGTTCTGATATATTTGTTAACTCCAGATGGCACTGTAGCACCTACTAATGACACAATTGTCGCAATCGAGGCAATTGTGTCATTAGCATTTGCCACTGCGTCGTGACAATCGCAGGCTTATTGAAACAGTAATTATTTAGGCAAAAATATATCACACATGATGTTTGACTAAATCTTTGATATACTTGCAATATCAATCACTAATGACACAATTGTCGTAACTGCGTCTTTAGTGATCGACTCTGCAAGCAGAGTGCCCAGCTAATGTCGCAATTGCGACAATAGCGTTTGACTCTCCATGCAGAGGTCTGTCAATGAATCAATTACGACATTAGCTGGCGACTTGACAATTGCTAATGACACAATTGTCGCAATTGCGACACTTGTGTCACTAATGGTTGCTACATGGCACACATCTTCAAAAGTCCAGATAATTCTCAAAGAGGGCTCACCTGGACATTTTCGGTTTCAGTGAGTTCTCCACCCGTTGCCTCTATTATATAATATGGTACATTTCATCTCCCGCAGTTATTTTTAATTAGTAAGTCGGTATCCAAAACCTGTGGGTTTTCTTGCTTTGATATCCGATGTCGATTTCAGCTTGACATCAAAGTGGATGTAGTTTGGCCAGCGTACTGAGATAGATGAACGCGCTTACTCATTGGTTCGATTTAGGCAAAAATTCTCGAGCTAATTATATCCAGATCTGCTATGCCCACGTGGCTTATCTGTTATATAAATAACAGTTGTCCCCATTTATGTTAGCACAGCGATGCACTCGTGTGTGCACGCAGCTCCCTGTCAAAATCTTACCTATACACCCAGGTCTCCGTTTCCACACACGTGTACGAACCAAATGTCATCATGTCACGTGGTGTCCCGATTTGGCTGCATGGCTCACTATTGACGAATTTAGTCTCGGAGCAAATCTCAGTCGCCGAGAACTGTGAAAAAGATGTTCTCTTCCCATCACTGAAAGAAAAACCTTGGGAAACCATATATAACGAATTCCCAATTTGGAGGGGTCTGTACTGAGGTCCCCGTTTGAAACCTCCTATATGTTTGAATAGGTGAGGCTGTGTGTGGGGTTTGGGGAGTATCGAGTCCAAATATGCACACAGGGGAGATAACTCTATCCAAATTTGAGGAAAAGTGTTGGTGTTTGAAGTTCATATTAGCTGTGTATTTTTCAGCTTTTGCTTGGTTCCAATCTGGTATCAACACTGACGGTGCTCACAACCCGGTCACAACCAGGCGTGTGCAAAATGGTGACGTTTGTATTATGAATTGCTTCCCCATGATACAAGGGTAAGGTTTTACTGTGGACAGTATGCCCTTTCAAATGGCATCTGTTATCAAGACAACCAATACATCACTACGTCAACCTATGGAATTGAGTCTCGGCACAAGAAAAAAGTACGATGGCGTTTTTCTACAGAGAAAAAGCGTGATATGATATGAAGAAAACAGTTTTATCGCATTTTTATATTTCTGTTTGTTATACAGGCTACAGAAAAAAGAAAAGATATGCGGAACCAACCGTTAAATTTTCACAAATTTTCAAAATCATAGGATTCCACACGAAAGCCTCCCCCGACACCTCGCATTCAGACTAGAATACGAAGGATTCTAAGACGTAGCCGTAGCCTTGATTGACCAATCAATAAAGACAAACTACAGTTTCTTGAAATTCGAAAACTCGACCGCTTATACATAAATATATCGAGATTCTCCTGACGTAAAATTCTAGCTACTTAACAGTAATAAATTCTTTCAAACTGAACAGTTAAAATTGATCTCAGTTTCAAACACATGTCTCTGATATTCTCTATGTTAAGGTATTACGCAGGATTAGAACGGACGGTTTTCTTGGAACACGCCACCGATGATCAAATCAGAATGTGGGAGATAAACTGCGATGTGCACAGAAAAGGAATCGAAGCTGTACGACCTGGGGCAGTATGTCGAGATATTGCAGAAGAGCTAAACGACATTTACCGAAAACACGATGCGTTGCAGTACCGATCATTTGGATACGGGCATTCATTTGGCACGCTCTGTCATTATTATGGCAGGGAAGCGGGTTAGTGTATAGATATATTATTTTTTTCTAATGTGAACACATTGCGATAGATTAGTAAATTTGTAAAAATAATATCTAATAATCAGTATACAAGTATTGATCTTCTACCGATATGTAAGTGTACATGTACTGATAACGAAAATGCGACAGAGCGGTACTCTACTCCGGTTTCGTTTCCTTGGGCAATTAATGTATTTTATGGACCCGCTTTGGGTTGAATATGGAAAATTAGCGACATCTGCGTGACGGCGAATGGTCCAATGGAGAAAGAGTAACACACACAGTCATATAATACAATCTTAGCCACCTAAGGGCATTTCACACTAAGTACAGAGTGCAGAAGTGTCATCGTACCATGCGTTTGGATGACGATTCTTCAAAAACGAGGGCTGGTGACTTAACCCTATCTGCCCTGAGCAATTTGGCGTGTACCGCTGCCAGGTGGGGGGGGGGGGGCGGCGGAGAGTGTCCCCTATATATTTTCGCTATCCCTAAGGCTAGAGAGCTAAAACTTACCACCCAAAGTCTTTGTGTCAAGCTGCACTAGAAAATGTAAACAATCTAAGATGGCCGCCAAGGTCACGTCATTTTTAGAACAGGCATTTTTGACGATTTTTCGAATATTTATTTTTGTGTTTTCTTCCGAAACACTGTATGATAAATCAGTAAATAATAATCTCATATTAAATAAAATAGGTTTTATCCACTTTTCCAGGCGTAAAAGCAAAACATTTGAAGAAATCTGACGAAAATATCACTTTTCTGGTACCCGATATGGCCGCCAATTGAAATTTACCCATGATCGTCTGCTCGGGGGTGGGGGGTCATGCAAATAGGCTCAAAATGACCCCAGTATGATAATCTACAACCTCGCAGTCACAGCTCTTATTTTTCTGTCGTTCCAGAGATCTGAAGAAAAAAACAGGTGGGCGGGGCTCCCTCCACGACATGAGAGGAGAACCCTCCCCCCCCCCCCCCCCGAACAAGATAAGGCTTTTGTCGGATCTGACGCATGGATTGTGATGTACATGGTTATAATACGATTAGAAGATAATTCTGTGGGTCAGATTATTCTTATCATATATTATACCGGTCCATGTTCCCACAACTGTGAACATGCGATGTGATGAATCGTCCAAAAAAGGCACCAAGTTGCTAAAAAGTATCAGGAAATGGCTTTAGGGTTTTTTTTTTACCAGTTTAGTTACATGAAATTTTCCCCATTTCTTTTCAGCTCTGGAGTTACGCGAGGATGTGGACACCGTTATCCGACCCGGAATGATTCTTTCCATGGAACCAATGATCTCGATTCCAGAAGGAAAACCCGGGGCAGGTGCATACAGAGAACACGATATTTTAATTGTGACGGAGACAGGTGCCGAAAATATTACGAAATTCCCATACGGGCCTGAGCATATGATTGTGAAGAAGTAGTCAGATGTGTAGGTGGTCACCGAAAACTCCCCATTATATATCTCGCATAAACTTTAACATTTGTTTTTTATTTAATTATGCATACGCTACTCCTACCTTATCGAATTGGACAGGGTCCCGTGAATCGCAATCTTTGAACCACGGCTGTGTAATGTATGTGTCCACAAGCCTACGCGAGTTGCGGGTGGTTGGTGGGTGTCCGGTGGGCACGGGTTTCTGTTGCTTCAATGCATTTTGAAGATTTCTTTTTTGATACAGCAGGAACGCAACTTCGCTGGGTGGTGCTTAGTTGGTTCGTCGCGATATGAATGAAATAATGTTGAAAGCGACGTTAAATCCTATTCACTCACACACACCGTATCTCCTAATACATAATGTCCTATTAACTAAATATCTTCGAGTTTAGCGTTCATGGATATATCGCACCGCCAAAAATATCCTACTTATTTAAGATAATACCCTAAAATTTTCTTGAAATAAGATAATTTTACTCAGAATAAGTTAAATTTTATGATTTTTTTTAGATTTTTCCTTCTTGTTTAAGTAAAACTTGGAGTGGTGTAAGTATACTTTACGTAAGAATTTTTCTTAAAACAAGATTTTTTAAAGAAATATTCTAAAAAAATTCTTGTTTAAGTAAAATATACTTACCTCACTCCAAATTTTACTTAAGAAAAAAAAATCTGAAAATTTTCTTAAAATATAACTCATTTTTAGTAAAATTATCTTATTTCCAGACAATTTTAGGGCATTTTCTTAAATAAGGAGGGTATTTTTGGCAATGCGATTTATCACACACGATGGTACAATGCAGTTTGAATTTGAATCCAGATAGAATTTACTTTATATATTCGGTGATATTAACGATTAATGATGGGATCCAACGAGGAAAAGGGAGTAAGCGGTCATCAGTGGGCGCAGGAGTGAATCATAGTTCGGCAGTAACTAACGAGCAATGGATGGAACATAGATTATGTACTACATTGTACCTGCAAAAGCTACAAAAATCCACAATAAAACGACTTATTTATACTCGCCCAAACAAACTAACGTTGTTCACGAAAAGAGAATTTATCTCTACCAGGGAAACGTTTTGTTACTCGTCTCTCATTCCCGTTTAGCCCTGGACCAGGGGCAGTATAAAAGATATGTATTTGAGGGTTTTCCATTGTGTTGAACTGCCCCGTTCAAAGCGTGAAAGATACTCTATAAATCCATTCCGATAAAAATCCTTGCCAGTGATTGGAATTAATTATATAAGGAAAAAGTATTTTGAGTATGAACGCGGAAATTATCCATTGATCAGGTGCCTGTATCTGCCAACGAAACAAATTAAAATGCTTTGAACATGCTTGCTGTTTCTCTCTTGTGTTAGTAGTAGAGAAAGGCTATTACAGGTCTCATTGACCTACTTTTTTGTTCCCCCCGGTGGCGGAGTGTGGAGGAACTTGATCACGTGATCAAGGCAGGTCTAGACTTGTGTGTGTGTGGTCAAAATGGCGGCTGTGGTGGGTGGGTGGTGGTGGGTTTAAGATTGTGGTGGGTGGGTGGGTGGTGGTGGGTTTAAGATTGTGGTGGGTGGGTGGGTGGTGGTGGGTTTAAGATGGTGGTGGGTGGGTGGTGGTGGGTTTAAGATGGTGGTGGGTGGGTGGTGGTGGGTTTAAGATTGTGGTGGGTGGGTGGGTGGTGGTGGGTTTAAGATGGTGGTGGGTGGGTGGGTGGTGGTGGGTGGTGGGTTTAAGATGGCGGATTGTAGAAAAACGTATAAAAGCAGGCGATTTTTAGGGGTGGGGTGTATTCATTGCACTACCCTGCGGAGCACTCTGACTGACCTGACCTGACCAGCCTGCCTGTCTGCCTGCCTGCTTCACCTCTAGCCAGCCAGCCAGCCTGCTTGCCTGCTTGTATGAGCTGTGGAGAACCTTTTACTTTTTTTCATTTTACCAGTGCAAATTCACCAGACTATTACACCGTAGCAGTTACTCACCAGCCTGAGCCCACAGTCATCCCAGCAAGTGAAGCTTCAAAAGTACCGTGTTCGCCTCATTGATGAGATGCAGCTGACCAGTATCACTCAGTAACACCAATCAACACCTTACACGTATGTAATATAACTTATTTTTTAATAATATCTATGCTAGGAAATTACCATATGTGTAACTGAACCATCCTTCACATGGATCAGCTGTTTTTATGTCAACAAAACAGCTCTATTTTTAGTTTCATTCGCGCGATTGAATGGACGTCCACTGCGGGTTTTGGACCATTTATCAATGCAAATTTCACGTATTTTCTCAAGCAGCTCATGACATATAAAGCTCCAATAATTCTTTTGAAAATTTTGAGATTTTTGCGAGTCTGTCCATATTTAACTAAGCGACGTCCAAGCGAGCTAATGCACGCGCGTTATATTCATATCAAGTATGGTGCGGCTTGTGTTCAATGAGGCTTGGAATGTTTATACAATTAATTTTCTTCTCACTGTTGCACAATAAATATTTGCTGCGTGGAATCCAGTCATTTGTTCCATAGGGGCAATATTCTCATCAGCCATCACCATTCAATGTGAATGTGATACATGTACAAATCCATGGTCATTGATACAGTAAGGTGAAGGCGAAGGTGACCTGTAACACCAGTATACAAAATTATACCGAGCGCATTGAATCCTCATCATATGATGTTGAGACAGATCAGAACGAAGTGTCGGTAAAATCAGGTGTGTTTTGAAGAGCATTCTCTCATCAATGATGATGCTATACTGTACACATACAAAATATGAAGTGTTACTGTGTTGGGCCTATAGCACAAAATCACAAGCAAGTTGGTACAACTAGGAACACAGGGTCTCATTTCTGTCGCTAACGTGTTGATTTGGGTGGGGGGATCCTCTCATGGGGAGGTGTGGGTGGGATGGGGCCTAATGTCTCAAGCACTTTTCCAGGTTTTCCATCAATATACTCTATTCCATACCCCAATATTTCAAGCACGTCAAATCAAACAAAAATTATTTGCTGGGAATGTGACTTTCACATCCCTGTCTGGACATGCTAGTGAGGAACCCTCAATCCCAGATTAATTACCATTGATGAAGCTAACGTCCAACAAATGCAAAATTGAGCTTGGCATCCGGCCGTATGTTATTCAGTGATGTATTACGCTACGGACCCTGTTGCCTCGACGGAGGTCTTTGCGCTCATCCAGCGCTTGTCTGTTATATAAATAACAGTTGTCTCCATTTATGTTAGCACAGCGATGCACTTGTGTGTGCACGCCGCTCCCTGTCAAAATCTTACCTACACACCCAGGTCTCCGTTTCCGCACAGGTCTACGAACCAAATGTCACCATGTCACGTGGTGTCTTGGTTTGGCTGCATGGCTCACTATTGGCGAATTTAGACTCAGAGCAAATCTCAGTCGCCGATAACTATAAAAATGATGTTCTCTTCCCATCACTGAAAGAAAAACCTTGGGAAACCATATATAACGAATTCCCAATTTGGAGGGGTCTGTACTGAGGTCCCCGTTTGAAACCTCCTATATGTTGGAATAGGTGAGGTTGTGTGTGGGGTTTTGGGAGTGTCGAGTCCAGATATGCACACAGGGGAGATAACTCTATCCAAATTTGAGGAAAAGTGTTGGGGTTCATCTTCATATTAGCTGTGTATTTTTCAGCTTTTGCTTGGTTTCAATCTGGTATCAACACTGACGGTGCTCACAACCCGGTCACAACCAGGCGTGTGCAAAATGGTGACGTTTGTAGTATGAATTGCTTCCCCATGATACAAGGGTAAGGTTTTACTGTGGACAGTATGCCCTTTCAAATGACATCTGTTAGCAAGACAACCAATACATCAGTACGTCAACCTATGGAATTGAGCCTCGACACAAGAAAATAGTACGATGGCGCTTTTCTACGGAGAAAATTTTAAAAATGTGTTCGAAGCGTGATATGATATGAAGAAAACAGTTTTGTCGCATTTTTATATTTCTGTTTGTTATACACGCTACAGAAAAAAGAAAATATATGCGGAACCAACCGTTAAATTTTCACAAATTTTCACAATCATAGGATTCCACACGAAAGCCTCTCCCGACACCTCGCATTCAGACTAGAATACGAAGGATTCTAAGACGTAACCCTAGCCTTGATTGACCAATCAATAACGACAAACTACAGTTTCTTGAAATTCGAAAACTCAATCGCTTATAACGAATACATAAAGATATTGAGATTCTCCTGACGTAAAATTCTAGCTACTTAACAGAAACAATTCTTTCAAACTGAACAGTTAAAATTGATCTCAGGTTCAAACACATGTCTCTGATATTCTCTATGTTAAGGTATTACGTGGCATTAGAGCGGACGGTTTTCTTGGAACATGCCACCGATGATCAAATCAGAATGTGGGAGATAAACTGCGATGTGCACAGAAAAGGACTCGAAGCCGTTCGACCTGGGGCAGTATGTCGAGACATTGCAGAAGAGCTAAACGACATTTACCGAAAACATGATGCGTTGCAGTACCGGTCGTTTGGATACGGGCATTCATTTGGCACGCTCTGCCATTATTACGGCAGGGAAGCGGGTTAGTATATAGATATATTAATTTTTTCTAATGTGAACACATTGCGATAGATTAGTAAATTTGTAAAAAAAAATACCTAATAATCAGTATACAAGTATTGATCTTCTACCGATATGTAGTATACATGTACTGATAATGAAAATGCGACAGAGCGGTACTCTACTCCGGTTTCGTTTCCTTGGGTAAGTAATGCATTTTATGGGCCCGCTTTGGGGTGAATATGAAAATTAGCGACATCTGCATGACGGCGAATGATCCAATGGATAACGAGTAACACACACAGTCATTTTCTAGTACAATCTTAGCCTCCTAAGGGTATTTCACAATAAATGCAGAAGTGTTATCGTACCATGCGTTTGGATGACGATTCTTCAAAAACGAGGGCTGCTTACTTAACCCTATCTGGCCTGAGCAATTTGGGGTGTACCGCTGCCTTGGGGGGGGGGGGAGCGGAAAGTGTTCCGTATATATTTTCGCTATCCCTAAGGCTAGAGAGATGAAACTTACCACCCTAAGTCTTTGTGTCAAGCTCTACTAGAAAATGTAAAAAAAAAATCCAAGATGGCCGCCATTGTGACGTCACAGTGACGTTATTTTCAAAAAAAGGTACTTTTTGGACGATTTTTTGGTCAGATTTTTCGAATAGTTTATGTGTTTTCCTCTCAAAAATGATAAATTAGCAAACAATAATCTGGTATTAAATAAAATAGGTTTTACCCACTTTTCCATGCAGAAAAGGAAAAATTTGAAGAAATCTGACGAAAATATCACTTTTCTGGCACATGGCCGCCATATTGAGTTTACCCCTCCCCCCCCCCCCGGACAAGGTAGGGTTCATATCGGATCTGACGCTTGTATTGTGATGTATATGTTTACAATACGATTAGAAGATAATTCTGTGGATCAGATTATCCTTGTCATATATTACCCCGGTCCATGTTCCCCCAACTGTGAAAAGTTGCTTAAAAAATATCAGGAAATGGCTTTAGTGTTCTTCAGAACGAAGAGCTTAAAATTAGTTTGATGTATTTGGAGTTCTTTCGAATTGTACTTTATTGCAATGATGGCTTCCATTTTTTTTTTTTTTTTTTTTTTTTTTTTGCCATTTTAGCTACATGAATTTTTCCCCATTTCCTTTCAGCTCTGGAGTTACGCGAGGACGTGGACACCGTTATCCGACCCGGAATGATTCTTTCCATGGAGCCAATGATCTCGATTCCAGAAGGGAAACCCGGGGCAGGTGCGTACAGAGAACACGATATTTTAATTGTGACGGAGACTGGTGCCGAAAATATTACGAAATTCCCATACGGGCCTGAGCATATGATTGTGAAGAAGTAGTCAGATGTGTAGGTGGTCACCGAAAACTCCCCATTATATATCTCGCATAAACTTTAACATTTTTTTTAATTTAATTATGCATACGCTACTCCTACCTTATCGAATTGGACAGGGTCCCGTGAATCGCAATCTTTGAACCACGGCTGTGTAATGTATGTGTCCACAAGCCTACGCGAGTTGCGGGTGGTTGGTGGGTGTCCGGTGGGCACGGGTTTCTGTTGCTTCAATGCATTTTGAAGATTTCTTTTTTGATACAGCAGGAACGCAACTTCGCTGGGTGGTGCTTAGTTGGTTCGTCGCGATATGAATGAAATAATGTTGAAAGCGACGTTAAATCCTATTCACTCACACACACCGTATCTCCTAATACATAATGTCCTATTAACTAAATATCTTCGAGTTTAGCGTTCATGGATATATCGCACCGCCAAAAATATCCTACTTATTTAAGATAATACCCTAAAATTTTCTTGAAATAAGATAATTTTACTCAGAATAAGTTAAATTTTATGATTTTTTTTAGATTTTTCCTTCTTGTTTAAGTAAAACTTGGAGTGGTGTAAGTATACTTTACGTAAGAATTTTTCTTAAAACAAGATTTTTTAAAGAAATATTCTAAATTTTTTCTTGTTTAAGTAAAATATACTTACCTCACTCCAAATTTTACTTAAGAAAAAAAAATCTGAAAATTTTCTTAAAATATAACTCATTTTTAGTAAAATTATCTTATTTCCAGACAATTTTAGGGCATTTTCTTAAATAAGGAGGGTATTTTTGGCAATGCGATTTATCACACACGATGGTACAATGCAGTTTGAATTTGAATCCAGATAGAATTTACTTTATATATTCGGTGATATTAACGATTAATGATGGGATCCAACGAGGAAAAGGGAGTAAGCGGTCATCAGTGGGCGCAGGAGTGAATCATAGTTCGGCAGTAACTAACGAGCAATGGATGGAACATAGATTATGTACTACATTGTACCTGCAAAAGCTACAAAAATCCACAATAAAACGACTTATTTATACTCGCCCAAACAAACTAACGTTGTTCACGAAAAGAGAATTTATCTCTACCAGGGAAACGTTTTGTTACTCGTCTCTCATTCCCGTTTAGCCCTGGACCAGGGGCAGTATAAAAGATATGTATTTGAGAGTTTTCCATTGTGTTGAACTGCCCCGTTCAAAGCGTGAAAGATACTCTATAAATCCATTCCGATAAAAATCCTTGCCAGTAATTGGAATTAATTATATAAGGAAAAAGTATTTTGAGTATGGACGCGGAAATTATCCGTTGATCAGGTGCCTGTATCTGCCAACGAAACAAATTAAAATGCTTTGAACATGCTTGCTGTTTCTCTCTTGTGTTAGTAGTAGAGAAAGGCTATTACAGGTCTCATTGACCTACTTTTTTGTTCCCCCCGGTGGCGGAGTGTGGAGGAACTTGATCACGTGATCAAGGCAGGTCTAGACTTGTGTGTGTGTGGTCAAAATGGCGGCTGTGGTGGGTGGGTGGTGGTGGGTTTAAGATTGTGGTGGGTGGGTGGGTGGTGGTGGGTTTAAGATTGTGGTGGGTGGGTGGGTGGTGGTGGGTTTAAGATGGTGGTGGGTGGGTGGTGGTGGGTTTAAGATGGTGGTGGGTGGGTGGTGGTGGGTTTAAGATTGTGGTGGGTGGGTGGGTGGTGGTGGGTTTAAGATTGTGGTGGGTGGGTGGGTGGTGGTGGGTGGTGGGTTTAAGATGGCGGATTGTAGAAAAACGTATAAAAGCAGGCGATTTTTAGGGGTGGGGTGTATTCATTGCACTACCCTGCGGAGCACTCTGACTGACCTGACCTGACCAGCCTGCCTGCCTGCCTGCCTGCTTCACCTCTAGCCAGCCAGCCAGCCTGCTTGCCTGCTTGTATGAGCTGTGGAGAACCTTTTACTTTTTTTCATTTTACCAGTGCAAATTCACCAGACTATTACACCGTAGCAGTTACTCACCAGCCTGAGCCCACAGTCATCCCAGCAAGTGAAGCTTCAAAAGTACCGTGTTCGCCTCATTGATGAGATGCAGCTGACCAGTATCACTCAGTAACACCAATCAACACCTTACACGTATGTAATATAACTTATTTTTTAATAATATCTATGCTAGGAAATTACCATATGTGTAACTGAACCATCCTTCACATGGATCAGCTGTTTTTATGTCAACAAAACAGCTCTATTTTTAGTTTCATTCGCGCGATTGAATGGACGTCCACTGCGGGTTTTGGACCATTTATCAATGCAAATTTCACGTATTTTCTCAAGCAGCTCATGACATATAAAGCTCCAATAATTCTCCACATATGCAGTCAGTCCTCCAGGATATTTTTCCAGCAACTTGACAAGGAGCACGGAATGGGACACCGTACATTTGTTCTACGTTACACATTCCCGCTACATCATGAAATATCCGTACACCATCACTATATATGCCTACGATCTTACTATTTATAGAGTTTGTCGCTCAAAATCACTCATTGACTTTAACAACAAGAATTACACCATGCCTCGCGCATGGCTCAGCTGAGATTACCGCGTAGTACTGCCAGCAACAACAACGAACTGGCAGACGACATGATCCAACAATTGACTAAACAGACAAGATCTCTCCTACCCGTACGTTTCAGTTTATCTCAAAGTGTTCACAATACATTCTAGAATAATATGATGCACGAATTTAAGAGTTTTGTGTGACAAAATGGCGCATAGTATGGCAATTGGTACAATTCCCCGGATAATCGCACATTTCCAATCATAGCGCCATCTGAACGTTATTACGCAAGGGAGACAACTCGGTCTAGGCCAATCCTCTCATTCGCGCATTTCCATAAATTTTGCCTTAAGTAGGGGTGGTCATTTTTTGTGGGTTTTACTATGGGCTGTGAGATTGTAGAATACGCTGGGGAAAAGCTATGAAATTTGTTTTTAAGTACCGGGTAGGTCTGTAGATAACCCCATAGGTCTACTGGCTCAGTGCATAGGTGCATATTGGGTGGACATGTTGAGGTCTAGGTGAGCCCCTAGTGAACCCATGATGTCGGTTGAGGTCTTATTTTGAAGCTCTCGTGGAGTAGCATCCCACTGGACTAATGGTCCGTCCGTGTTCAATGGTCTGCGCATGCGCAGTCTGGCCGTAGTAGAGAAAGCAGGCATTTTGGGTGTTATGTGGGCGTATGTTTGGGATAGACAGGGACCGCTATGGGTTCGAATGGGGCGTGGAATGTGTCATCTTGTAGCTCTCGAGGAAATAAATAAATAAAAAAAATCAATAAATAAAAAAAATAAAAAATCGGCGAGTAGTAGACAAAGGGAAAATTGAGAAGTACTAACCATGCCCCAGAATACTTCATATGCATATCACGGCCTTAAAGCTAGATGTAAGATGTAATCTACTTCACATTTTAGTAGTATAAAAAGCGCAAGTCCTATTGACTTTGCCCCTCCAAAGAAATAAGAAGTCGTGACCGATTCATTGTCAAAATCGGCTCTATTTTACAGGAGTATATACGGTCAGGATGAGGCGACGTGACCGATCGAGATCTCCCTTGGCACGTGAGAATGTGAGAGGCGAACACGACTTTCCTGAGGATCCAGCTGTGCCTCCCGCTGACGCCTTGCCCGAAAACCACCCTGTGAGTGATATCTATCGGCGCCATTGGAGCACCATCCGACGATGTTTCCACCGTCATCGCCCTATTCAAGATTTGTATAATTTCCGGCTACAGGACCTCGCGTATCTTCCTAACTATGCCGAGAACATTTTCAGAGACCAAGTGACAGCGTTCAAAGTGAATATGACATTCGGCAGGTACGGTATTTTTACCCGAGCAATAATACCTATGTGTTTGACAAGCCATTCACCATCATCAATCATGCGTCACTGGAGCCCCTCATTGACCAACTGACTACGTTGGACCCATTGGAATGGGCCCGGTTGCAACGCCCCAATACCAAGTGGACTGTGGAAATGGTCACCAACGTGACATTTTTCGTGACCAAAATGAGAGATCATCCGATCGGTGCTCCTGTACTACTACCCGCTTGGCTACTCAATCGAAAAGGACTGTATACATTAACCGGAGGCGCACATGGACCCAGAAATGTCTGTTCCGGTGTTTGGCCATTCATTTGAACGAATGTCATCCCAAGACTTGTGATAGAGTGGCCAATATCTATTGGAGACAATATTTAGAGGAACAAGGCCTAGATCCGCGGCACTTCCGGGGCGTCCCATTCGAATTTGGATGTCGTGGAGTCCTGAAGTTCAACGTCAATATCTTTGTACTGCTTACTATGGGAAGAGAAGGAGGATGAGAACGAGGAGAAAGACGACACATTTGTGGCTGAATTGGTGCATCGGTCTTCAGAACGGTATGCTTCCACCATGAAAGTCAATATCTTTGACGACGGCGGGGTGAATCATTTTTCCCTGATCTATGATATGAGTCTGTACGCGCAATCCTACAGTTGTGCCCAATGCCATCGGGTGTTTAAAGAATCATCCAAATTACATCGACACGAGAAGATTTGTGATCACACTGTCAAACGAAAATTTCCTGGCGGTGTGTACCATAACACGCCCACCATCTTCGAGGAACTGGCCGATGAAGGTCTCATCATACCAGAAGAGCATCGCTATTTTCCTTACCGGGCATGTTACGATTTCGAGGCGATTTTGGAACCGATGGATGCAGCCTCGGCGAAAACACAGTGGACACAGCGCCATATTCCCCTGAGTGTGAGTATTTCCAGCAACGTGCCTGGCTATGACGCTGCACCCGTCTGTTTCGTGTCCACCGGCGACGCCCATGACTTGATTACCCGGATGATGGAGTACTTAGAGGA
>JAVTVY010045788.1:0-22166 GCA_036873755.1 Hanleya hanleyi | reverse complement strand
CTGAAATGGTATCAAAGATAAACATCATTAAAGATTTTGCATAAATTAAAGATGGCCACCAAGGTTTCCGCCCAAGCAGAAAAACCAGAATTGTCTATTGATACATCGATGATGTATGATAAATTTTACATTGAGCACTTGAACCGTATCAGAGATACAGATCATTAATGATTTCGCATAAATTAAAGATGGCCGCCCATCCTTCCCGCCACTCAGAGGAACCGATGTGGTTATTCATTGCAAGTCTCTTGATACATCGATGCTGGATACCAAGTTTTATATAGAACACTGAAATGGTATCAAAGATATATATCATTGAAGATTTTGCATAAATTAAAGATGGCCGCCAAGGTTCCGCCCAATCAGAAACGCCAGAACTGTCATTTATCGCAAGTCTATTGATGCTTCGATGATATATACCAAATTTTACATCGAGCACTCGAACAGTGTCAGAGATAGAGATCATTAATGATTTTGCATAAATTAAAGATGGCCGCCCATCCTTCCCGCCACTCAGAGGAACTGATGTGGCTATACATTGCAGATCTCTTGATACATCGATGCTGTATACCAAGTTTCGTATAGAACACTTCAATGGTATCAGAGATATATATCATTGAAGATTTTGCATAAATTAAAGATGGCCACCAAGGTTTTCACCGAATCAGGGAAACTGGTTTGGTCATTCCTTTGAAGTTTCTTGATGCATCGATGATCTATACCAAGTTTCACACTGAACAGAGAAATGGCACCTAAGATACACAAGATTAATGATTTCGCATCAATTAAATATGGCCGCCAAAGTTTCCAACCAATCAGGTCCAGATTCAATAGGGTTCTGGGTCATGAGCATATGGATGTGCAGTGCAAGTTTGGGGTGCCTAGGGTAAGTCGTTCTAAAGATATCTTGGTAACAAGAAAGCTGTGATGGTTTCGCATAAATTAAAGATGGCCACCAAAATTTCTAACCAATCAGGTCCAGATTGAATAGGGTTCTGGGTCACAAGCATACGGATGTGCACTGCAAATTTGGTGTGCCTAGGGTAAGTCGTTCTGTAGATATCTTGGTAACGAGAAAGGTGTGATGGACAGACGGACGGACGGACGGACAGACGTACATGACGACGACAATACCCTTCGGCCAAACTGGGAATAGGTTTTGATTTTGCCAAAATGGAGCCATACAGCTCATGCAGCATAGTGGTCCCAGACTGTACCTACATGTTATTTACTATAGAGTATCCATCAAGGTGTAAAAGCCTTCATCAAGGTGTGAAAGCATTCATTAACTTGTAAACAAAGCCTTCATCAAGGTGTACATGTATATAAGCTTTCATCAAGGTGTATACAAGCTTTCACTAAGGTGTATACAAAGTTTCATCAATTGATGTGTGACAAAGCTTTCATCAATGTGTAAAACAAGGTTTCAAAATTTAAACAAGCATTCATCAATGTGTAAACCAAGGTTTATGCAAGCTTTCATCAAGGTTTATACAGGCATTCATCAAGGGGTATACCAGCTTTCATCAAGGTTTATATAAGCTTTCATCAAGGTGAAACAAAGCTTTCATCAAGGTGTACATGTATATAAGCTTTCATCAAGGTGTGTACAGACATTCATCAATGCATATAAAAGCTTCATCAAGGTGTATAAAAGCTTCATCAATGTGTAGCTTTCATCATGGTGTATACAAGCTTTCATCAAAGTGTATAGGCCTACAGGAATTCATCAAAGCGTATACAAGCTTTCGTTAAGGTGTATACAAGCATTCATCAAGGTGTATACAAGCTTTCATCAAGGTGTATACAGGCATTCATCAAGGTATATAGAAGTAATCATCAATGTGTAAACCAATTAAGCTTTCATCAAGGTGCATATAAGCTTTCATCAAGGTGAATATAAGCTTTCATCAAGGTGTATATAAACTTTCATCAAGGTGTAAACACAGCTTTCATCAAGGTGTATATAAGCTTTCATCAAGATGTATACAGGCATTCATCAATGTATCTAAAAGCTTCATCAAGGTGTATGCAAGCATTCATCACGGTGTATACAATATTTCATCAATGTATCTAAAAGCTTCATCAAGGTGTATGTAAGCTTTCATCATGGTGTATACGAGCTTTCATCAGAGTGTGTACAGGCATTCATCAAGGTGTATACAAGCTTTCGTCAAGGTGTATGCAAGCATTCATCAAGGTGTATACAATCTTTCAACAAGGTATATACAGGCAGTCATCAAGGTGTATACAGGCATTCATCAATGTATCTAAAAGCTTCATCAAGGTGTATGTAAGCTTTCATCATGGTGTATACAAGCTTTCATCCGAGTGTATACAGGCATTCATCAAGGTGTATATAGGCATTCATCAATGTATCTAAAAGCTTCATCAAGGTGTATGTAAGCTTTCATCATGGTGTATACAAGCTTTCATCAGAGTGTATACAGGCATTCATCAAGGTGTATACAAGCTTTCATCAAGGTGTATGCAAGCATTCATCAAGGTGTATACAATCTTTCAACAAGGTGTATTCAGGCATTCATCAAGGTGTATATAGGCATTCATCAATGTATCGAAGCTTCATCAAGGTGTATGTAAGCTTACATCATGGTGTATACAAGCTTTCATCAGAGTGTATACAGGCATCCATCAAGGTATATACAAGATTTCATCAAAGTGAAAACAGGCTATCATGAAGGTGTATAGAATCTTTCATCAAGGTGTATACAGGGATTAATCAAAGTGTATACAGGCATTCATCAAGGTGTATACAAGCTTTCATCAAGGTGTATGCAAGCATTCATCAAGGTGTATACAATCTTTCAACAAGGTATATACAGGCATCATCAAGGTGTATACAAGCTTTCATGAAGGTGTATATAAGCTTTCATCATGGTGTAAACAAAGCTTTCATCAAGGTGCATACAGGCATTCATCAAGGTGTATAGAATCTTTCATCAAGGTGTATACATGCATTCATCAAAATGTATACAGGCATTCATCAAGGTGTATACAAGCTTTTATCAAGGTGTGAACCAAGCTTCATGTTGGTACTCGATTTCACCAACTTGAACCATCAACAACATGAACAAAAAAATACTATTATAATTTTGCCTAATATAATATATGTATTGTGCTTGTTCTCACCTGTTGTCCACAGCCAGGGGCAGGTCTTCATCAGTGGGTTCAATTCTGCCCTGTAGGAAGGTGAACCGGGCCACAATCACTTGGAAATAGTAGATCAAAATGTTCAAGCCCAGTGGAACCCTGGGAGAAAATGACATCAGTCATGTCAGTCACATCAGTGGTAGTTTAAATACATCGCGTGACGTAAGTAGGAGTGAAGTTATCTACACAACATACAACTGAATTATAAATACTAACATACAACATAATAAAGTAAACATGAAGATGAAGACCCTGAAGAACCATCTCATCATTTAATTCTTTATTTTTTTTTTCAGTGTGAAATAGCCAAAATTTATAATCATGCTCAGTCATTTGCTTTTGAGGAGTGTGATCACACTCCCACTCCATCACCAGGGCATGCATTTACCATAAAACTTTGTTAGACCACCGGGATGGTAGATTTCATTATACAAAGCTAAAATTCTTGAATAATAACAAGCCAGTTGGGCTGGTTAGCTAGTTCTAGAATTAAATTCAGCCAGCCAAGTTCTAAATTCACCAGCCACGGGCTACCGGGCTTGTGAGAATTTCGAGCAATGCATCACACTCCTAAGAATTAGCTAAGGACTGTGAAAAACAGCACTTGTCCAATGTTACTGTTCCAATGTTATAACCTGAAGGAGCATACTCCTTAAAATCATTTTTCAAATGTTAGTAATGTAATTCACAGCAGTCCAGCTACTTTCAAAAGCAAAAGACTGCATGCCAAAAGTTAAAGGTGAACTGCAAAGCTTTTAATTTTATCTAAATTGTTGCTTATATACATCTTGTCTTATGTGACATAACTTTTATACGTTTTTGGGGCAAATATAGTTTGCAAAATTGTACTAATAACAATATTTAAGTTATCCTGTTATAAATCCGTCTTGAAAACTTGCATCGCTTGTCTCTCTTGGTTTGTAGAACGTTATGACGTTATAGTGGTCCCCTTCATTCAAGTTTTATTCAAATGTGATGTCATGCTACGTCGGATGAATGAACGAGGGCCACTATAACGTCATGACGTTCCAAAAACAACGGGAGGCAAGCGATGACGTTTTTAAAAGTTCTGGCTCTCGGTATAAGTTTTGACTTCTCATATACCCCAAATAAAACAATAACCCACAGAACTATTACCACACATAATTGTAACAACTATAGAAGTTCTTGTTTTATGACATTTTAACAGAACATTGGAAAGCTTTTCAGTTCACCTTTAAGCCACGGACCAAAGTTTTCATTTTCTAAACAATTTCAACACCTAAAGCCTTCTGTAACACTTAAATTAACAACATGTTACAGACAAATTCAAGATTGAGGACTCTTGCCTTACTTTAAAAGGAAGAAAACTTTTGTAGCCTATTTTGCAAGAAAAATCCAATAAAAGATATTGAAATTGAGGCAGGATTTGAATGAGTTGAGTGAGTGAATATGATTAACATCTCTTTCAACAAGTTTTCAGTCATATCACGATCACAAATGTATTATTGGATCCTATTTATTTTTATACCCAAGACTCCACGAGTGCCCTATTCAGTCAACTTTGATGACAAGCTGTCCGAGGAGCTGAGGCCCTTAAGTTAACAATCTGATCCTCCTTACATGCCAAACTACATGTATGCCTCTCAGTAGATGCTTCACCGGTATAATAAAGCATAGTGATTGTCTCGCACCAGCACACACAGTCATGACAGTCTGGGAAAGACACAGGCTATAAACCGAGCATGTTCTACATGGGGGCCCAGGTTAAACAACGGGATAAATGAACAATAATGCTGATCATATGAAAACGGAAGGAAATATATAAAATAAAATAGTCATTTATCAAACCTTGTATTTGTTCACATTATATCACCAAACATAAAATTTTTCCTTCCAGTCATTTTCGAACAAAGCACATTTTTGCTGATTTCTCCCGTTGTTTAATCCAGGCCATTTTGCAGGACATGCCCAGTGTATGGTACGAGTGTTTGCCTGACTGTGCGCACTTGTGCATGATGATCACTAAACTGGCAAATTGTATATGCTCTACCACCCTTACGCTACCTCCTAAATGTCTTCAGTTTGAGACAAACAGGATTTTTTTTTTCCACGAAGTGCCAATCTACAATTGGTTTTGCAGAAAATATGGTAAAGAAAACTCACACAAGAGTTGTAAAGATCTCGAGAAGGACAATTTCCTTTTTGAAGAGTATAGGGAGATAAATCAGGTAAATTAGGGCCAGTCCAAAAACCCACACTGAGATCAGGCAAAGCAGAAAACCTACAACAAACAAAGACAATTGTTAATCCTTCTATTATCATGACTGTATGATCAGTTTGATTCACATGTTGTTGTTGTTGCGAGTCGTCATAATCAGTGTGTCAATGTCAAATTCTAATGTCATTGGCCCTGTAGGGTCACAACTTTCACGGGCTTTTTCATGTACTATAAAAGCTTTAATAATAGGAACTTACATGAAAGTTTGACCATATTTGTCCACGCATACATGGATGCAATCTCATTAAAATCAGATGTAGAGACTTATACTGGATCTGCCCTCCTTCCTATCTCAAGGTCATTCAGTGACCATCTAGCACAAAAATAACTCTTTACAGTTACATGTACATCATATTTGACCAATCAATGCAACATCGGACAAAGCATATAATATGATAGATGTCTTATTACACAACCAACTCACTGGGTACATAATCAACTGACATTTTTAAAAGTAAATGCAGCACAAAAGCAATCAGATTTTGCTTGAATGTCATCGAAATAGGCGAATAACTTGACCGGGAACAGCTGGACCGGTCAAGCATTGATGTTGATGATAAAGGGCCATATAAGTAAACTCTGTGAAAAATCATCAAAATGGTGGGAAAAAAAACACTGAAAGTGCACATCTACGAGAAAGTAAGCATCTTCCATGTAAGGGTCAAACTTGGGAATCAAATAGTAGCCAAGATACTATGGTGTACATTGATTTTGTTGGTGAATAGCCATAACTCTGGAGAAAATCATTGGAACTCTTAAAAATAAACCTTGACAGTAGATATCTACAAGATAGTACATATCTTCCATCTAACTTACTTTAGAAGCTGTCAATGAAATAGTAACAGAGATATGGACTGGACATGCATATATTGATGTTGATGATAAAGGGCCAAAAATATGGGAAAATCTTGGACAAAAGGGGGAAAAACCTGACAGCTTGCACATCTACAACATAGCAAGCATCTTTTATTTAAGTTTCAAATTTTTTATCAAATAGTAAGATATTGTCCAGAAGTGATAAAGTTGTTTAACAAATAGTAATTAAGATTCAGACAAGCAAACATCGATGTTAACATTAAATGGCCATAACTCTAATGAGAATAATTGGAATGGGAAAAACACCTGGCTGTGTGCATCTGCAAGGTACTGGACATCTTGTGTGTAATTTGGAACATGTTTGCCAATTAAAAAGGGAGATATGGAACAGGCAACAATGTACCATCACATACAGTGATGATGTTAAAGTTTGGAGAAAATCATCGAAAAGGATAAAAAAACCCTGACATTGCATATCTACAAGGTATTAAGCATCTTCCATGCAAGTGTCGAAGTTGTCGATCAAATAGTAACTGAGATATGGGCATTTTATATAAGTCTGTTGAGAATTGATGAAAATCACCAATACCTAATTTGTTATTACGGGGCCGGACAGGACGACATTGACAGGGCTCCCACTGACCCATAGCCAAAATATAGGGCAAAATATAGGGACATAATGGCCAAAATATAGGGCAAATATAGGAATATAATGGCCAAAATATAGGGCGAAATCCAGAAAACAAGGTATTTCAGTCACCAACAGGAATAATTACTTGTTAATTACAATCTCATATGATCAGTGTTTTTATCCAAAAACAACAAAAGACAATGGCCTCCACTCCTCCCCTTCAGCCACAATTTAGTTTGGACACTGCTGACTCGGTCATGTCAGTCGCGTTGTTATTTTGGAAGATTTAAATAAGCCAACTATTCATGTATATGTATCACAATAAATACAAGGTCAGAGCTGAGCGAAAAAGCACGAATAATCCTGAAAATGTAGGAATAATAGGGCAAAATCGGTCAAATTTGAGACAATATAGGGAAAAATAGGGGACAGCAGAAAATATAGGGGAAAATAGGGCCAGTGGGAGCCCTGCATTGATCTGGCAATGAGATAGCATGAAGGTTTGATGGATATAAAACAATTAACTCACAAATCTCTCATCTAAGTTTTTTTTTTATTATTTATTTAGAACTACATGAAAGTATTTTCAGGATAACTTGAAATAAAATTACTATAATTGAATTCAAATACTGTGTGAAGTTTCAATGCTGTACAACAAATTGTGTCTGAAATATCGCCCAAAATATCTGGGATATATCATCTGAGACCGACAACATAGTTGAAAAACATGCCCCATAGACATGATAGTATAGAAACAGACAGGAATGGAAAAGTATGAACCAGAGCAGAAATTTACATGTACCTGATCATAATAGGTAACTTACCCCAGACCATGTAAGCTATCTGATAACCTGCCCATCTCATGCTGCCAGCCTGAAGCAAAGGCATTTATTGTCCGATTATATATAATTATACACACAAGAGCTTGAATGAGTTAACAATTATAACCCACAAACCGTAGCTCCAAAACATTGAGTCCCTTCTGAATCATAAAAATTCAGTTAATCCCTATGACATGTACGAAGATCAAAGCTCTCAAGTTATGTGTTGACCAGCTGAAAATATAACCCTGCCTATAAACAAGAGCCGAAATTGTCTTCAATATACACCCGCACATTCAACAACTCATCCCCTCCCTCATCCCATTGTATCCTCTTACATGTCTTAGGCACAAAATTAATATTTCCAATTATTTGACTATGGGGTCACAATAACAGTTTTGAGAAGTTTTTGTGTGAGAAAAAGTGGTCTACTTTAGGCACCTCAACAGTGTATACAGTGATGATGATTTTGTATTGTAGTTGTAGAGAGTGGCATTTGTTTCAGAGTCCCTTATGTCGGCATAATAATTCAATAAACAAAGAGACATGATAGGGGAGAATTGGTGTGATTAATACAAGGTGGTTTAGACATTTGTCTTTTACTTCTAGGACTGGAATTTGAAATCCCCGACAGAATTTGATATGAAAAAGTATGATAAATTTTCTTTGAATTTCATTTTATCGAGAAAAATTTATCCTATGAGGCTAAAATTTTCAAAAATTACCTGCAGTTATCTCTTCAAACATGTAAAAAAAAATTGTTCCGTAAACATTGTGCGTGCAAGGAAACGAAACAGCCGTTATAAAAGGCAGCCATAATAGCAAGCTGACCCATACAGTTTAACAGTTTTGGCTTCAATTACATTGAATGTCATTTTGGCAGATTGCCAGCACAGATGAAGGCAAAACTGTGTAATAAATATATGTCCTAGGTCTGTCAAGACAGCTAAGATTTGTCAAAAACTGTCTACCACCCAAATATCACTTTTTGCCAGATTTGGACAGTCTACTTTTCTATTCCTTATCTCTCCCATGTTTTCAAGTTCAAAATTGCCTGTTCAATGGACAAGTCTCTTGCTAACACTATGGGTCGGGGTTTAGCCAGAATCAGGAAACAGGGCGTCTCACCCATGTACTATCACAGGACAAATATGCCGGGGTCCAGGGGCCGCCTAGGCCCAGAAGCCCCAGGGGTTTAGATGCTATGAAATGCATTCTAGGGCATTTCTGGTCATGCAGAGAGCAAATCTCTGAGCCTCTTTCTACATACTTTCTGGTCATTTTATGCAGTATAAACTGAAAAAATAGACTGATCACTATAATCACTCTCCTAAATTTTAAAGGAGAGTTTTGATCACTCTCCTTCAAAACCTAAAACCGAATAAACGCTTGAAAAGGAAACATCGTTGTTGTTGCGTTTTGGTCAAAACAATAACTTGAAATTTCTTGTCTGCTCACTCCAAGTCCCTAGCCCACCTACTTGATGACAAACTGCGCATTTGCATTATATTTATCGACATCAATGAGCCAGGGAAATGTGTTAGTCCATGCTTGCGATAACTATGTCAGATTTGCGTTTTTATCAACCCAACTGGTGACGGTGACGGATCTCGCCGGTTTCTCTTTCGCGGGTCACATAACACTTGCCAGTCGGCCGGCAGTTGGTTCATTGTCATCCCTCGATTCTTCGCTGTCAGAATCCGACGTATATGACTATACCTTTTCCTTGCTGAAGAAATCTATCAATAATAGGTCTCGTTCGTTTTGACATCTTGCCGCTTTGTGAATCTCCCGCAGAGTAAAACCGATCTCCGCGCAGATCGATTGATTTGTTTGGGGATGCTATCGTAGTATCCTTGTGCAGAGAGCTGAGAGACCACATTCTCAGTGGCTTAATTATCCTGTAAAACTGCATACGGTAGTGGGTTGGAAAATCTACGCGCGTGTCAGATGATTTGAGAAAACCTGTAGGAACGGGCATGCCCTCGTTTTCATGTTCATGCCTTGGATTTCTTCGACTCAAGGGGATTTCCACGTGGTCGACCTCCAACAATCCATAACAACTACAACAGCCACGTTTGGGTTTGTTTTTCCACGATTTTTTGCTTGATTATTTTGTCCTTGGAAAGTACACCGTCTCGGGGATATGCATTAAGCATTACCAATAAAGAATAGCCGTCCCGTTTTTTAACTGGCCGTCTCAATGTCACACACTGAAGTTGGCCGTCTCAAAGACGGCGAGACGCATTGCTGGCTAAACCTATGATCCAGACCCCTTCTGGTCCTCAGACTTGGCAATAGTAGGCATTCTTTCATGATGCACTGTGACAGATGAGGACCAACAATGGGGGAATGAGTGAATATGATTTAACATCACTTTCAACACTATTTCAGCAATGTGCAGTCATATCATGATGTTTTATTTCCTATCACCAACAATGGGTATATGTGGATGAAGTATAAAAAACTTTGACAAACCATCAATGATGGAGATTGGAGTTCATCAGTCGGAATAAAACTACGATCACCTCTGTACAACTTCAGCATATGTATTCTGCAAGATAAAACAAGTACATTGCCTCATTTACTATGTAGATATTTACAAATTATATGATTTAAGGATTTCTTATATTATATTACAAGGTTGACCTTTGTTCTCCAAAAAACTGACAAGTATCTTATTTCTCTGTCCAGAATGCTATGATAACATGACAGCAAGAAGACAATTTAGGTTATTAATGCATAAAATTGAACAAAAGATGTCTTGACAGTTGGTTTGTGAACAACTGATTTTGGGCAATTCTGTCATCCTTTTCATAAAAATAGTTCAACGGTACATGTAGCTGTAATCTCAACTGGCCATGTAAGGTATGGTAAGTTTGTGTACATACCTGTAGTTCCGTAGAATCAAGTAGAGATATGAACTGACGAGTAATACGGAGAGGATTGTAGCTGTATACCACCAGGCTGTATATTAAATGTAATAGAAAACCTCTTTATTCAGTCTAGTAAAGTACAAATTTCAATATCATTACTAGATTGAGTAAGGAAATGAATTATGTTGGTGAAAATAGCAATAAATCACTTCCTGGTTGTTCATTTTCACAATTTGTTTAATTCTAAAGCTGATTTCCATGAGCTGAATTACAAAATTTACTTGTCTTTGGTGGTTATCTCTCTATCATAACAACACATTTTTGTATATTAGCCTTTTATCATTACGTAATGGACATCTCATGGAATTAGGTCAAATAACTTAATCAACAAATTTCAGTGATGTTTGAACTATTTTTACCACTCAATCTATCAAGAAGGGTACATGTAGTGAATGGCTGTACACTCAAATTCAAGAGTTCCTTCGCACAATAGTATCTATCATTTACAAGTATCAAGAAACGATTGAATATGAAAACCTGAGAGGTTGAAGTCCCGGATGTTGACAATAGGGATTTGGCTTGAAAGCATACTGTTTAGTCATAAACTGGCATGGACGCAATCTCAAGTGAGATCCTTAGACCCAATTACTAAATTTGTCAGATTGAAGGAAATTTGAGTTTGCCACCATGTGGCACCACTTATAGTCAAACCTATCACAAGCAAGATATTGAGGCAATGTACCTATACAAAATTTGAGTGAGAGAGAAGATAATTTAACATCGCTTCAACTATATTTCAGTCATATCACGACGTTGGGTCCTATTCCTTTTCACACCCGGGAACCACATGGGTGGGGTCCTATTCCTATTCACACCCGAGAACCCCACAGGGGCCTCAGTCGCCTCTTACGACAAGCTCTTAGAGGAGCTGAGGCTTATGTATTGTTACCATGACCTGCGGTGTGCACAATGACAACCCAGGTCAATCCCCGGAAGCCCCACGGGCTACGAAATTTTAAAAGTATCTGTTCAGGATTATTGTCCAGAAATGAATTTTTAACTTGGCCCCCAAGTGGCACCACCTATAGGCAGAATAGCATGAACAAGTGGCACCACCTATAGGCAGACTAGCATGAACAAGTGGCACCACCTATAGACAGACTAGCATGAACAAGTGGCACCACCTATAGGCAGACTAGCATGAACAAGTGGCACCACCTATAGGCAGACTAGCATGAACAAGTGGCACCACCTATAGGCAGACTAGCATGTGCAGGGTTTCATAGAAGTCCAAATTTTTGCCACCGGATACTGAAAATTCAATATTTTTTTCACCCGAATTGAGTATTTTTACGTTTTTGTCGCCGGCCGACAGACTTCTATTGAGTTTATTTCTAATTTTGCAACCGCCATAAGTAATGTATATAACAAATTTTCATACGACCATCAATGGAGCCTGTCAATACCGCTATGTATTTGAATTGTGAAAATAAAGCAACAAACAGATAATTTAACATCTTTAGTTTTATGGTCTTAATTTTACCAAGGTCTAAGATTCCATCTATTTTCAGCACATTATGTCACATTGTGGATGTCAACAAGACACGATTACACAAGGCAATTCAAATTAATTTTTAAAATTACAAACTTAGTAATTTTGAATGAAATCGATGTATCAGTTCCTGGCTTGCAAATGATGTCCAATTTGAGTATGCAAGTTTTGAAACGTTTCAGCTACGCTAATAATTAACATGTGGCTGTCGCCATCGGGACCCCTCGGGCCGGGCCCAGAGCAATTGTGGAAATAATGTTTCTGACGCCAACAACTCACATATTTGGGGTGGGCATAATTTTACCTGTATGATATAGATCGTAGACAGACAAAACAATATAGCAATAGAGCAGTGATTACCTATAGTAGATGTAGTCGAACGATTACTGTCTATTCACAGCAATCCACACAGGTTTGTGTGAACTCCTGAAAAACACATCCCATGGCACCGACTTTCAATAGGCTTCTGGTACTGGCTGTATTAAACAACTGTATGAAGTTTCATTGTTGTGAGTGAAGGACTTTTTGAGATAATGTGTTTACAAGGATATGGACCAACAGACATGTATAAAGGGGCAGAACTCCTGAAAAACACATCCGATTACACCGACTTTCAATAGGCTTCTGGTACTGGCTGTATTAAACAACTGTATGAAGTTTCATTGTTGTGAGTGAAGGACTTTTTGAGATAATGTGTTTACAAGGATAAAAACAGACAGACATGTATAAAGGGGCATAACTCCTGAAAAACACATCCAATGGCACCGACTTTCAATAGGCTTCTGGTACTGGTTGTATTAAACAACTGTATGAAGTTTCATTGTTGTGAGTGAAGGACTTTTTGAGATAATGTGTTTACAAGGATATGGACCAACAGACATGTATAAAGGGGCATAACTCCTGAAAAACACATCCGATTACACCGACTTTGAATAGGCTTCTGGTACTAGCTGCATTAAACAACTGTATGAAGTTTCATTGTTGTGAGTGAAGGACTTTTTGAGATAATGTGTTTACAAGGATAAAAACAGCCAGACATGTATAAAGGGGCATAACTCCTGAAAAACACATCCAATGGCACCGACTTTCAATAGGCTTCTGGTACTGGCTGTATTAAACAACTGTATGAAGTTTCATTGTTGTAAGTGAAGGACTTTTTGAGATAATGTGTTTACAAGGATATGATGGACAGACGGACGGACGGACGGACGGACGGACGGACAGACGACGGAGGCAACGACAATACCGCTCGGGCAGAATCTGCCCGAGGGGTAAAAACCACTTGGATCTGGACCAGACTTCCCTTTCAAAATCTTACATTATATATAATTTTTGCGTGGGAATTTCAACTTTTTCAAAAGATTTGATGTGAAATTTGGCAAATATTCGGACTAAAATTAAAAGTCCAGTACAACTCCAGGGTTAGATTCAAAAGAGAAATTAAAAAAAGAGAGATGAAAAGACAATGCAAAAAAAAAATAAATTACAAAATTGAAGACAAGCAATTGTCATAACTGCACCTAGTCCTTGGCGACCATAAACTCGTAAAAATGAAATGAATTAGAGAATTCTGTTTGAAAAGGCGCACAATTTTGTAAACTATTGCGCGAAGGCATCTGGCTCACTTTCAATATGATCATGCGGACTCTAGACAGATACATAAGTTTACCATGTTTGGTTATTGAAGGCTGCAAATAAGTTTGATTTGACCACCCTTATTGAAAGAATGGATTTGCCCATAACGTTTGACCTAAATCATGTAAATGCAGTACGCCAGACTTTTGTTGATGGGGCAGGCATTTGAAATGTTTCTGTGCTGCCCTAGTAATGTGGGACACTTGTTTCAGGATAATAGACAGATCAGTTAAATTCAATGCCAGAAAATGGATGCCTAGTCTAGTAATTTTAAAAATCAACTTCAGTTGTTTTGGTTTGTTTGCACCATGAAGGTAAAAATCGGATCCGATTTTACCTCCATGTTTGCAATCTCATTAAATTTAAAAAATATTTTGACAGTATCAAGTCTTCTTTATGTATCTTCAAATCACAGAATGATCTAGTCAGGTTTATATTGTGGCTAAATCAGTTCGCTGTCTTTGAATTATCCATTCAAACTTTATTAACTACGGTACAATCAAACTTTGGTTTCAGTTTCAACATCGTACAATGCGTACTGTACATGTGCGAACGACATGCCAGTTTCTTTACAACAACAACACGACAAGATCGTTCAACTTTGAGTGAAAACAAATGCCCTATGCGAAGATTACTTCGTCTCCTTTATCATAAATACTATTCAGCGATGGTCAGATATTTACCAGTCCATTCCAAGGAGAGTTAGACGTCTTTGGGGGCTTATTCATTCCCACATGTCAAACTTTCCCAGCTATTTTTTTTCCGCCACACAACGCAGTTCGGAAACCTCCACATACATTTAGTATGAATACAGGCTTTAGGGTTACCGACGGCATTGACCCCGATAACAGTTCGGGAAACGGACATAAATAATTAGCGGTCGGCAAACCGAAGTTTAACTGAGCGGTACCGAATCACACGGAAATGGCCGAAGATGCCGACCTATTTTTTCTGGTATTCCCCATTTCCCGATTGCTTGTCCGCAATATCTTTTGATTATAAATTACGAAATTATGAAGTATTGGCCTTTGGAGACTTCAGTTTTTTTCCCAAAATTTCAGTTTTTCCCTTCTAAAACACTCAGACTTCAGTTTTTTGGTGGCAAAATTGAGTTTTTACGTGAGTTTTGACACCGAATACCGGTGTCAAAACACGACGTGTATGAAACCCTGAAGTGGCACCACCTATAGGCAGACTAGCATGAACAAGTGGCACCACCTATAGGCAGACTAGCATGAACAAGTGGCACCACCTATAGGCAGACTAGCATGAACAAGTGGCACCACCTATAGGCAGACTAGCATGAACAAGTGGCACCACCTATAGGCAGAATAGCATGAACAAGTGGCACCACCTATAGGCAGACTAGCATGAACAAGTGGCACCACCTATAGGCAGACTAGCATGAACAAGTGGCACCACCTATAGGCAGACTAGCATGAACAAGTGGCACCACCTATAGGCAGACTAGCATGAACACGTGGCATCACCTATAGGCAGACTAGCATGAACAAGTGGCACCACCTATAGGCAGACTAGCATGAAAAAGTGGCACCACCTATAGGCAGACTAGCATGAACAAGTGGCACCACCTATAGGCAGACTAGCATGAACAAGTGGCACCACCTATAGGCAGACTAGCATGAACAAGTGGCGCCACCTATAGGCAGACTAGCATGAACAAGTGGCGCCACCTATAGGCAGACTAGCATGAACAATTATCCCAAACAATATCTTGAGGCAAGGTACATGTACGTGTACCCAGATGCCAGATATGGAAAGAATCTGTTCAGGTTTTCAAAATTCAATGTCCGGAAACAAAATTTTAACTTGGCTCTCAGGTGACACCACCTATAGGTTAGTGTAGATCGGCATGAAAAACAACCCCAAGTAAGATCTTGAGGAAAGGTACCCATGTACTTCAGAAGCTATTCTGGAAATGATTTTGGATGGACCCAGATACTATAGTGCCCCTCTAGCCCATCAGATATCAAGATTAGATTTCTCATGATTAGATTTTCACTTCTATTATCATGATTATATGATATTTAAGCCTGTGAACTTACCTTCAGCAACTGTAACCATTTGGATAAATTTTTCTCCTGAGTAGGTATCGTTACCTGTACGGTTATCAGGAATGATGCGACGAGTACGCTCAGCAGCGGCTGCATTCTCAGCTAAATTGTGCAGGAGTGCAAAGAGATCCCCACCAACAAATACAGTGGCAAATCCAACCTGAAAGGGTATCACAGTGCTGTAATGTGTAAGTGTATCACAATGCTGTAATGTGTAAGTGCATTACAGTGCTGTAATGTGAGTGAGTGAGTAGGATTTAACGTCGTTTTCAACATTTTTTCAGTCATATCACGACGGTGCCTACATGTGCCAGAACACGAGAGTGTCCACAGTTCCTATTATGCTGGACACTGATCAGCCCAGCCAGTACAGCACCCGGTCACCCATCCAAGTATTGACCGAGCTCAACGCTGCTTAACTTCGGTGATCTGACGAGAACCGGTGTGCCCAACGTGATGCGCCGTACCGTGCTGTAATGTGTAAGTGTATTACAGTGATGTAATGTGTAAGTGTATTACAGTGCTGTAATGTGTAAGTGTATACCACAGTGCTGTAATGTGTAAGTGTATATCAGTGCTGTAATGTGTAAGTGTATCACAATGCTGTAATGTGTAAGTGTATTACAGTGATGTAATGTGTAAGTATATTACAGTGCTGTAAATGTGTAAGTGTATACCACAGTGCTGTAATGTGTAAGTGTGTATCAGTGCTGTAATGTGTAAGTGTATTACAGTACTGTAATGTGTAAGTGTATTACAGTATTGTAATGTGTAAGTGTATTACAATGATGTAATGTGTAAGTGTATTACAGTGATATAATGTGTAAGTGTATTACAGTGCTGTAATGTGTAAGTGTATACCACAGTGCTGTAATGTGTAAGTGTATATCAGTGCTGTAATGTGTAAGTGTATTACAGTACTGTAATGTGTAAGTGTATATCAGTGCTGTAATTTGTAAGTGTATTACAATGCTGTAATGTGTAAGTGTATTACAGTGATGTAATGTGTAAGTGTATTACAGTGTTGTAATGTGTAAGTGTATAACAGTGTGGTAATGTGTAAGTGTATATCAGTGCTGTAATGTGTAAGTGTATCACAATGCTGTAATGTGTAAGTGTATTACAGTGATGTAATATGTAAGTGTATTACAGTGATGTAATGTGTAAGTGTATTACAGTGCGGTAATGTGTAAGTGTATATCAGTGCTGCAATGTGTAAGTGTATTACAGTGCTGTAATGTGTAAGTGTATACCGCAGTGCTGTAATGTGTAAGTGAAGTGTATTACAGTACTGTAATGTGTAAGTGTATTACAGTGCTGTAATGTGTAAGTGTATTACAACACAGGAAGGAAGCAATCAGAGATTGCTCAACGTATGCCCCCCCCCTCGATCCCCCCACAGCCTTCCACTTTAATCCGACACTGCCCCGCCATTGTTCTGTTCTTTATTAGTTGGTGGAGGCCTAATCTGGATAATTATAAAAATTCTGTTACAGTCACCTTTTTTGCCATGCTTCACATAATACATATTACAAGTATCAACCAACAAGTGATAATACGATGTTTCAATGCAAGATGGACTCCAGGGCTTTCGCCAAATCCGAAAATGTGACCTGGTTACACTACTGGAACTTCTCGTAGTGAATTGTGCATTAATTATTAATGCCCATTAACAGAAAGACTTGTGAAAAAGCCATTAAATCTCCCTTCAATCAGCCATGAAAATGGCCATTAATATCGGACAAAATCATGGCTTTGTGATGGCTACGAATTGAAATATAATAATGACCATTAACATAAATTAATGACCATGAAATTGGGAGTAATAATCTGGAATATTAATGACCATTAATAGTCAATGAAATGTTTAAGGGCCATGAATCCAGCTAGACTTCATGCCCATAATCTAACCATTAAAGATTCATGGCCATTACTCAACGGTCAGTTAATCATGAATATTGGACAAAATCATGGCCATTAAAGAAATATTGCAATTGAGGGGTATTCAATTGTCATTAATTATAAATTATAATTATTGAAATGTGGGCCATTAAATATCCGATGCCAATTAATGGTCATTAAATCATTATCTAAAAAGATAGAGCTACAAATTTCACAAACAATATATGTATCAGCCATACTTATTATTTATTCATCATTCATGCACTGAGTGCACGTGACTGATGTGACAATAAAACAACTTGATCAACATGAAATGAAAGCCTCAATCAATTACATTATTGTCATTGCATCTGAACATTCAACAGTCCAACAAGAGCTGTCTGAACTCAAAATACGTCCGAAAACATATCAGTCTGAACAGGTGGAACAGTGAATTGAAAACTTTCAGCACTGTATGTATTTACATGTGATAGTTAGTGGTGTACAAGAAAACAAGGACTCCCCATATAACTACCAGTGTTCAGATCAGAAGATTGAAAAGTGTGCGATATGCAGCCTGGACTTTAGGGATACTAACCTTACAATATGAGGTAAAGAGGGTGTGTCTGGCTGCCATGGAAACGACCCACATGAGCAAAAGCAATACCCGACACATCGTCTCCCCTAATGCATCTACAGGGGTTAAAATGCTCAGGATTTCCAGGTCATCAACTGGATGACCTCGTGAAAAATTAAGTCTCTTCAACTTAAATTTTAATCTTAATTGGGTGTTTCAAATTTTGATTTTTTATTTACTCTTGCCAAAAGGCAATTTCCAGAACGAAAACTTGAAAGGAAAAAAAAGACAGTTGAGAATAATATCTTACACATCCTCATGCCTGCATAATATTATAATTTACAAGACCATTTTCTCTTGGGATTATAGTGTTGTATCACAATAGGTGTAAGTTGCAATATGGCTTCTTTGACTTGTCAAATTCAAGACAAAACTCGAAGAACGTTTTGTTACTTTCATTATCAAAATGCAACCAGGAATGAGGATCTATTTTTGTCTCCATGAGCCTTGAAAGCTATAAACTTTCATTGAGGTACTGGTCGATTTGTACATCACTCCCACTCAATTCAACATATGATTTTGAATGGTTGTTGTTATCAACTTCATCTGGCGTGGAAATTTCATCTGGTGTTTGGCATGTTTGATTATCATCAATATTCTGTGAGGAATGGGTTTCCTCAGCCCAGGGGCATTTTAAAGCCCCCCAAAACCCAGAAAACGTTTCTATACTTTGTTGATCAAACATTCATGATGCAAATATAGAAGTGCTGTCATCCCTTACCAAAGACGAATACATTATATTTGTCTTCCGAATATAATATTGTTTTGTGGTAGTTTTATGCTAGTTTTGTGGTTAGAATGTAAATGCGAATACAATGTTCTGATTTGTTCTCATGTTGGACTTTTGGGACTCATTGTATTCGGAATGTCTTCGAACACCGATTGTATTCCGACTGTGTGTATATGAGCCGAAATATTTGTATTAGATTTGTATTCGAAGGTTTTATAACGGTTGAACCACAATGCAGAACCACAATCCAGATCGATAGACAAATTGCATGATTGTATTCGAATATTAATGGAATGTATTTCGAATACAATGACCGAATACAATACCATGCAACTGATATAGCCTGCAGGGCAAATCATCATCAAGGCATGCATGCAGTAAAAATTTTTAAACATACAAATGAGAATTTATTTCAGATATGGACTGCCACTGGATTAGTAATATTTTCCTCTCACGTACTCTGCGAAATTGTTTGGGAGAATTAAGTTTGAAGACCAGTATTTGAAATAAACGACAGTAATAAATCAATGATAATTGTGAGCGGGGTCTTGTGAGCAACCAGTACGGCATCCGATGTACAGGATAAATTTATACACAACTTTAACTGGGTTTTAGATAATCCATACCATTTAGTGATTTGAAGAAATTGTATCTTTGCTGGAGGTATAGTTTTTTTCTCTCTCTCTCCCTGCAGTAACAGACTGTCTCACATTATGATGCGACAGGATTTTCAGCAATATATCAGAGCCATTTCTTCTCAGAGAAGTGAAATTCCCCACAGTATCTATATGTAATTTGTGCATTTTTATTCTGATATTTGAGAGAAAACTGTTCAGAATCAAAGAGAATCTCCAATACCTCGCATGTTATTTTCAAAGCACAATGACGGTGCATGGGCTTGCAGGCGCTATGAAAATAACATGTGAGGTATTGGAGATTTGTTTTTATTCTGATATATTTCCTTCAAATTTCAGAATAAAAATGCAAAAATTACATATAGATACTGTGGGTAATTTCACTTCTCTGAAAAGAACTGGCTCCGATATATTGCCAAAAATCCCGTCCCATCGTAATGTGACTGAGTGAAAACAGGAAGCCATTCCAACAACAACAACAACAACGACGATGTAGACCGCTAACAAGATCAAGAAGTCTCTTGTATTCTATGAATACATCACTTCTTATGAATTTCGTATAGCTTCAAAAGTATTTCATGTTTATAAAGATCATGCCAGCCTCAAACATTTCCTATTATCTTGGATGATCAACGAAAATGTTGTTGTAGAAAAAACGGAAACTGGACCCGCGGTAATGTTCTACGCAAGTAGAAATTTACAAACCCATTTCTTTTCAAATGGGTTCAGCAAAAACAATCAAATTTGGAAGCTTGGCACTTAAAACAAATGAGCAAATATCCATACCTGTCAACAGATTTTAAGTTGCAAGGAAAACAATACGTAATCTCATGCAATCAACATTTGCATGGAACTGTCTGCACACCAGCAGTGAGTTTGGGTTTGACCGTCTGCTATTTGAATTTTGGCGCCGAGATGATTGTATGAGTGCATGGGTGAAATTGTTCCTAGGGAACTAATGCTGTCATATCCTGAAGTTATGAGACTAAGGGAGATCACTCTTGGTAATAGTATTGGTGGAGCAGGAACAAACGTCGTTCACATAGGACTATTTTACACCAGCATCCACTCAAGACTGGCAAACATGGCCAGCGGCCGGCAGTCAGCGGGAAAGATGAACAAACATTTCAACAATTCTGTTCATCAGTTCATCACATTGACAGTTTGTTTTATGAAAGCCAATTTTTTGTGATCGTCAGGAGGACGACCTGAGCTTAGATTTTACTCGTCAGCAGATATTTTTGGTCTAACATTTTGACCCCTGTAAAGTTATTAACCCTAAAGTTAAATATAATTTTTAAAAAAAGATGATCACTGGATTCTGGTTAGCCTGAGTGATACAAGACTGATCACTCTCTCCAATATTATTCTTCATTGCATTGGCATTTTTGAGAAGAGTAACCAAAAGCTCCCCTTGAAAATTTAGATTTTGTTCCATTTTTATACTGCATAAAAGGACCTGAAAGTCTGTAGAAAGAGGCTCAGTGATTTGCCATCTACATGGCCAGAATTGCCCTAGAATGCATCTCAGAGCATCTGGACCCCTGGGGCCTAGGCGGCCCCTGGACCCCGGCCTATGATAGTAACTGGGCGAGACGCCCTGTTTCCTGATTCCGGCTAATCCCACGCCATGAAGTAATATATTATTTGGGACATTGGTTTTGATGCCCATTAATCATACTTAATCAGATTTTCATGGTCATCAATGTTCATTAATCGTACTTAATCAGATGTTCATGGCCATCAATGTCCATTAATCATACTTCATCAGATTTTCATGGCCATCAATGTTTGTACTGTGAAATTCATGGCCATCAGATTATCTTTTTTCATAGTCATTAATTATTTTTACTGCATATTCATGGCAATGAATTTTATAAGATAGCAGCCGGTATGCATTAATGGCCATTATACTCCTTTCCATGGGCATTAAACATGGTGCTTTTAAAATTAACGGCCATGAAATTTATTATTAATGGCCAATTAAGGACACTGAATTTATCATCCGATTATCAATTGATGGCAGTGCAAAAAATTAATGGTCAAATTGATCAAATTTTCGCATTTAATGGCTTTTTAATGGGGCATTCATGGTATTTCATGGTGTGTTTGTCCAGTAGTGTTATGAGACCTACATTCCTTGGGATTATATTGTGGTGAAATTATGAAGCGATCAGTGAACTTTGAATTTTGCACCCAACTTCACTCTTTTTGGAGCAATTTCATACTTCAGGACCTATGTTGTCTGCTTTGGAATGTAGAATAACATATAATATAGCCATTTTCCTGGTCCAAATTGGTTATGGACTGAGATCCAGCCTGGACAAATAAATATATCCCATTCACTTAGGTTTGATAAACGAAGGGCCAAACTCTTGAAAATATAACCGAAAGCAGAGAAACTTCATGCTGCACACCTATGGGTCACTGACCACATATCATGCAA